>PVKA01011967.1:0-59235 GCA_004027165.1 Ctenomys sociabilis
AAAAAAAAAAAAAAAAAAAAAAAAAAAAAAAAAAAAAAAAGAAATGGTTCTTGGAGCAAGGCTGTGTCTATTTCTTTCAATATTTATCCCTTGTAACAAGAAAGTTAGTGATGACTATCTGTCTGCAGTTACACAAGCAGCTAACCACAGAAATGGAAATGTGGTCATAAGAGGGAAAAGTAAAAAAGGTGCTTGGCTCTTCACCAACATGATGCTTTTGTGCTTTAGATGCTAATTTATAGCTCAGTGCTGAACAGATTTCCTAGCATGTTGTATGAGTAACTATATACAAATACCAGGGAAACTTTCAGATCCACCGACCAAAATACTCATTGTATTTACTGCCCCCTGGGGTTTTCTAGGCACCCTGGGACTGTCTCTTATTCTGACCCCTATGCCCCTTGTCATCTTGTACAATTATCAAGAAACATTTCACTCTTGTTAAAAAGCTTGAAAGTTAGTCATGTATCTGTAACTTGTGAAAAATATGACAAATGAAACTTTTCCTTGCCTTTTTAATCAATTAATAAACTTTCTATATACATTTTTAAAATCCTGAATGAAATTGTGTTGTGAGCATATCCCCTGAATAAATATTTTCTGACTTTGCATACATTTGTTGGATTTTTTTTCACGATCATGACTATTTGTCATGAATTTGCTATAATTATGTTTTCTTTTTAAAATCGTGTTTGGGGAAACTTAGTTCTCTTTCCCATTCTCCAAGATGGCAGGCAAAAAAACTGAGAAGCTAGATGCTAAAGAGAGGAAACCTGAAGCCAAGAAGGCTGCTGCCAGTGGTACTGGTAAGAAGGGTAATGTGAAGGCAAGATAGCCCAAGAAGGGGCAGCCCCATGCAGCCGAAATCCTGCCCTGGTCAGAGGAATTGGTAGACACTACTGCTCTGCTATGTATTTCATGAATGCTTTGTACAAGAGAAAGTACACAGCTGCTAAATCAAAGGTTGAGGTGAGAAAAAAGGAGAAAAATCCTTGCTAATAATCATCATTATTGATGATTTTACCTCATCCTTTCCTTTCTGGGAAAGTTTAGGAGTTCTCATTAAAAAATTTTTGGTTAAACTTTTTCTCAAAATCTATTCTTTTGAATATATTTTATTCTTGCGACATCTTTTTTGGAGACGGAGTGAGTTCTTATTTGATTTTTGCTATAAAATCTTTCTTCAGCACTCTGAGGCACTATTTATCTTTCAATAGCTTCTAAAAGCTTTTTTCCTGTTTTGGATGCAGTGAACTCTGTCACTTGTCTTTAGCTGCTTGTGAGGACTAAAAGAGGAGAAGTTGTCTCCATTTTGGCTAAGCCTGAGTCTATGTCCAGGTATTGATCTGTGCACGGCTGGAAGGAACTTTTCCTTATCCCTCCAACTGGCTTTAAGCAATGCATGTCGGTCTAGCTGAGGTGCTGGTGTTAGTCTTTGAAGATGGCAGGCGTGTTTTCCAAGTACCCTCCCAGTCCCACTGTTGTTTCCTTGTGTGAGCTGACAGGAGATGGGATGAAGAGCCGATGTGTCATGTTGTCTGCTGGGATTCATGGACAGCCAAGACTTCCTGGAGCTGAAAGACTATATATCAGAGCAGAAGCACAGGCTCCCTGCAGAACCTTAGAGACTACTTCAATTGCATAATGCAGATTACTCTTTTCTCTGCATGTTGCAGGGGTGATTCCAGGCCTCCTACCTAGCCCCGCTTACTACGCTCAAGTATTTCCTGCCATTCTCAGTCACCCATCTTCATGCTACTTCTTCCTGCACAAATGAATAAGTCTGAGTTAGGTCTTGGATGAAAGTCTTTGTTCTGCATGATCATCGTTATGACTGGGCTCATGATCCCCGTTGCTCCCCACAGTTTTGGATGTATTATTGTGTATTGACCTTGCGGGTTGCACTGCAAAAATAGATTGGAATGAATTCATTCGGATTCCACTGACTTTTCTATGGGATTGCAAATATGATCTTTGTGGGCCACAACAAGGACCAGGAAGGACTCTGTATAGCTGTTATTAGGTTTGTTGTATCTGTAGAGTATTAAGTAAATTGCATTTAAAAGTAAATTTGGTCTTATTTCTAATAGTTGTGATTTAGTGTATTTTGTGAATTTGATGTTCAGTATCTGGTCCCTCCAGAAATTCTCATCCATTATCCTTCAAGATTGCCTTTCATTTGTGACATCTGCTTCGTAAAACTCTGGCAGAGCATCACGTTCCTTAAGTTTCTTCATAATGTCTACCTTGTACTTTTATATGCTGTATTTTGATCAGTTACTTTAGAACTATTATTGTGTCCATTATGTTCCCAATTTTTTATGATATTGTGTATAATGAATACTTTATTTCCATGACATTGTTTTTTAATTTTATAGAAACTTAATTCTTCTTCAGAGCCTGTTAAATTTTAGAAGAACAATATTCTTTCCATTTCTTTGAATGTTTTTGAACATTTGAATGTTATCTATTTATGATTCTGTAGTCTAATCTGAAGTATAGAGATGGAATTTATTGTATTTAAATGTTAATGGTGATAACTTCTGTTTGCCCATATTTTATAATTTTGGGCCATCTGCTTATGTGGAAGGAGGGAGTACTTTACTTTGTTTAACAAAACCTTGGAAGTACTGGATTAAATGTAGGAGTTTCTGGAGTTATTCTGTGCTTTCTCCTGCCTTAGCATCCCCACACTGGTTAGCTGGGCTACTTTCATGTAAACATCCTAGCTTCTGCATTCTCCTATCATACGAGTGTACATTTGGCTTTAGATGAGCTTGAGAACCAATATCTGTTCAGAAATTCTTAGAGGAGATGCCTATTTAGAGTCTGGGTCAAACTGGCCAGGCACAAATCAGTAGATGATTCTTCCTAGACCTTTCTTTTGTAAAGAGGACAGCTCTTTGGTGGCCATAGATTCATCCAGGTCTTTCAGTCAGTTTCTCATTTTGCAAACATTTGTGTCTTATGCCATGGTGACTGTTGAAAACCTAACCCTCTCTAGTGTACTACGTTGGCTTTCACCCCTGCATTCATTCATAGGAAATCTATAATTTTCTTGAGTGGTTAACCTGGACTTACATATATACTTATTGCATTTCACATTTATGGATTTGAGCTCTCATGTATTGGGAATGTAAATATACATTGTGAAATGTAATGATACATTCATGACATAAAACAGTATGACAAATCATTGAAAACTGAACCTAGAAATATCATATAATCCAACAAATTTGTACCTGGGTATATCGTAAAATTCTAAAAGCAGCAATATGAACAGATGTTTGTATAGCAAGGTCCACAATGAAATTATTTGCAGTAACAAAAGGCAGAAGCAAGTCCAGTGTCCATTGTTGGATGGAGTAGATAAATAAATGTGCTATATATCCACAGTAAAATATTATTCAACCTAAAAAAGAAAGGAAATTCTGTCCTGTTACAATATGGAAGAATTGTAATAAGTATAATAATACACTTTTGCAGAAGGATAGACATTTAATAGTTTCACTCATATCAAGAACCTAGAGAAGTCAAATTCGGAGAGACAGAAATAATTTTCATGGGCTGAGACAGAAGAGGAAGCTATTGGTCAGTGGGTATAAAGCTGAAGGTAAACTTCCCAAAGTCAAGACAGAGAGAGTAAAATATCCCTTGATCCTCTGGTTACTCAACTGAGTAAGGACTGACACAGCATGAGTAATATCTGGGGTACAAGCCTCAACTTTGACTATTTCTAGAACTTATTTACATGCTATACATGTAAGTGAATCTGTCAATTTTGGTGAAATATCGAAATTTGCTAACTTCCTTTACTTCTGCCTTTACTACAAATATTTTTGAAAGACTGATATCTAAAATAATGATATAAAACCCTATAGAGAAAGACATAGTGTTCATAGTGAACCATATTCATTGAAGTTAGGTCATAATTATGCAACAAGCACAAGCTTAGCATTTCTGAGAGAGAAGCAATATTAGGGATTATAGTGGCTGATACATTGTGTCAACTTAAAAAGTTAAGTGCTTAACTAAATCAGCTCACCAGAGAGCCAGGGTTCTTACTCTGTAAACATTTTCATCCTGCGTAAGAGCAGGCTGTGCACATTGTACACTGCTTCCCTAGGGCGTGGTGGCCCTCTCCAGGGTGTGGAGTGCCTGCTGTAGGGTACGGAGGGCCCTCCCTAGAGTGCCTGAGCACTTAAAGATATGTAAAGGGGGTGGAGGGAGGAAGGTTGGTGCCCCGTCCTTGGAGGACCTCCAGTCTTCGTAGTCAGCTCAGGAGGAAAGAAGAGAGGCTTGCTAGAAGCTGCAGCTGCATCCCCTCGCTATGCTTTTTTCAGTTTTCCACTGCCATGAACGGCTGCCCTCTGCCATAGGCCAGACTGTCTTGGAGCCAGCAGAGCATGGACTGAAACCTGCACTATCTGTGAGCTAAATAAACCTGTCCTCCCTTAATTTTGGATATTGGGTATTTTGTTCCATTAACAAGTAATAAGTTAGCAAGACAAAGATGGACCCTTAGAGAGCAGACCAAATACTTCAGTTTTAATGAATTAAACCATCCACCCATAAAATCTTGCAGATGACACAAATGAGAAAGAAACGGTCAGATTTAGGAAATGGATTCCCATTAGAGAAATCTGCAACAATGTGGTATCAAAAGTAAGGGGTGAGGTAGGCCATGAGATTTCACCTACCACACTGCCTTAATAAAGTGTCCTGGCACTAGAAGTTGAATTATTTTTGTTTTCAATTTTCTTTTGGTTGAAAGTGCAACAGCTATTGGACCACTGATTACTGGAAGGGTCCGGAAGTTTAATTCCTGAGCCCAGGAATGAATGGGAGGAAAAAGGGCAGCAATTATCACAGTGGTAAGGGAATAATATTTCAAATAAAAGAAGTAGCATGTGTAAAGTCCAGAAATAAAAGGGTGTTTGTGAGGGGGACATGGTAGTTATGAGAGTTTTGCTGGATGATAGAGTGGGGAACAGGTGGAGAAGTGGTAACTCTTAATGGACGAGACTGCAGATGTTAGGGAAAGGCTTTTCCATTATCTGGGAAGAGCTGGAAGTGCTTTCCAATAATTAATGTCAGTGGGAGTAAAAAGAAGTGGAGGATTCTAGAAAGAGCAAGAAATGAAAGAAGTGAATGTGGTTTTGTTTGTGGTTATAAAAGAAAAAAAATTGGAGTCAATGATTTGCCTTGATAAATGATTTAAGCAACAGGGAGCTGGAGTTCCCATTTCCTGAAACCGTCCTACAAATGGAGGCATATGGCTCACAAGAACAGATGACCAGCAGTGGCCAAGGCCAAGAGTCCTAGAAATTTCAGTTTCATCTTTATAGGAAACACATTTTGTGAAATTTTATTTAATTTTTCCCTCTACATTTTAATTGAAAGCTTTGATGAGAACATCAAAAACCTCGGCTATTACCGGAGAGTCAGCCACCCCAAATGCATCCAAGCAACTCAGATTCTTTACCTGAACAATCTGGACAATAAAACATAAATAATGAAACATGTTTTTGTGAGTTCAGACAGTGTCCTCGCATCCTTTATTTGTTGGATACACGCGGTTGGAATGAACTTTAAGTGATTTTATACAGGAAAATAATGGATGTTTAAAATCAAGCTCTTTTAACTTTACATAAATACTCTTTGTTTTCCTTAGTGACTATGGTTAGACTATGGTTCCGAGTCTCAGTCACATCTAGGAACATCCAAGACCGTTGCCTGGAATCCAGAATTTTTTTTTTTTTATGTACCCTTCATGGGAAGTTAATTTGATCTTGCTAAGAATTGCCTTGGCTGCTGTAGAAGTGCGAATTAAAGTGTCTGAAGTTTGAGAGGAAACAGATCATCTTGGGAAATCAGTCCGCATGACAAGGGAAACGTAAGGTTCGCATTTAAACCACATCAATCATGGGGGTGGAGAAGCACGACTCAGCACCATATGAAAGAGGTTGAAAAGTTTCCAAAGGAAAGAAGAAAATGTATAGCAAGCGCCATAATGTTTAGTTTTAGGGGTGGGGCTCTTTCTTTTAAAACATTTTTTAATAGTTTTAGAAAGACACATTTCCTTATACGTTGTTCTGGTTGATTTTTTTTTTTTAAAGCGTTAGTTAAGAACAGCACTTTTAGGAATAGCCAGGCTGTCTGCAGTTCCTACCCTCCTTCTTTGACTAAGAAACAGGTATATTTCTTGCTCCAAAAATTGCTATTTGTAAGTATATTTTGTGTGAGTGAACTCGAGCAGTAACCAAAAATAAATAAATAAATGTAGGGGCAGGGGAGATGGCTCAGTAGAATAAGGGCTTCCCTGGCAAGCACGAGGGCCTCAGTTCAATCCCTGGTTCAAAAAAAATTCTAGCAGTCACAACTTTTTTCTTGAGTTGTGATAATATTCTTAAGTCGTTTCCTAAAGCCAAGGGCAAGTGAAAGTGATCACACTGAGCACTCAGAGGGCCTCCTGTGACCCTGAAATGCGATGAGATAAGAATAAGGCCAGCGGTGGTTAAAAAATACAGCGGAAGAATACATTTGAAGAAAGGTCGACCACTTAGGTGTCATGGAGCTAGGTCTTCAGTCAGTAGATAATAAAAGAGCAGAAGAAAGTTAAGTGACTTGACTGTATGCTTGATCATTCCTGATTTTCTAGATACATACATGCACTGCCAATACCTATGTATATGTCCGTGTGCTTGAATATATAATGGTTTGTGTCTAGTTGTCCCTCCAAAGCCTCATGTAAGTTATGGGACAGACACAGCTGGAGGAATGAGTGGCTCGAAGGGTGGGGTTAGAGGACCAGGGCAGGGTCCAAAGGGCAGAGCTAGAAAGGTGTGGACTGTTAGATTGGCTAGCCTGTGCTTTCTAAGAGGTGTGGAGAGGGTCATTCAGGACATGGCAGTGCCCCAGCCTCTCCCCAGTGTCTTGAAACCTCCAGTAACTGAGAGCTAAATAAACTTTTCCTTCCCTTATTTTGAGGGCCGGGTATTTGTCCCAACAATGAGAGAAGAGTAACTAATACAGAATTGGTACCAGAGAAGTAGGGTCATTGCTGTGGCTGTATCTGACCATTGGATTACTAGCTTTTGGGAACAGGAAGAAATAGGAAAGGTTTGGAGATGTCATCTACAAGTGAAGCACGGGAACAGCTTTAGCTGTTCAGTAGGGAAAATTCTGGTCAGAGCTCAGACTTTGCTTTGAGGAGATATCTACAAAGCTCCATGTTCCAGAATAGAGGCAGTGGCCACACCAGGTTTCAGAAAGGCATGAACATAGGGAGGTTGTTTCACGGAATCAGGGTCACGGGGCTCAGTAATCCAGGCACTTGACCCCTCCAGCCAAGAGAGAGGAAATCTTGGCTATTGCTCTTGCCAGCCGCAGATTTTGGCATCGTCCACGTGGTGCTGGTTTTAGGCACATGCAGAATGCGGGAGGTCTGAGGTTAAGAAGGCTTCCACCTTGATTTCAGAAGAAGACCTGGGAAGCCAGGCAGTGCGCCCCTGAGAGGGCAGTGTGTGAAGCTGTGAGTGAGAAGCCTATTCAGAAACCCCAGAAATTTGGAAAAGCTAGGAACATGGCTCATCTAAGGGAAACTGCAAGGAAGGAGCAAATCCAGCCTAAGAGAGAAGCCACAGGAGCTGCAACCACCAGAAGTGCCATAAGGGTACAGCCACATGGAGCTCACAATTTGCCAGATTGCTTCCGATGTTTTACTTGGAGCTATAGGACTTAATGTTTGCCCTGCTGGATTTTGGATTTGGTTTGGCCGCAATGGTTTGTATCCTTCTTTGTGTACCTTTTGGAATGGTAATGTTTACCTTGTGCCTTTGCATTTTGGGTGTATTTAACTTTTTATTTGTACAGGGGCTCACAGTTGAGAGTTTGCCTTGGATCTTGGGGGAGATTCGGATCTTGGAGGAGACTTCGACTTTTCAGCAATGCTGAATCTATGGGGACTTTGGCAACTCCTAGATATGGACTAAAAGGACTTTAGAACAAAGAGCTGTGCATGAGACTTTAGGGGTCCAGGGTCAGAACGTTATGGTTTGTGTCTAGTCCCCCCCAAGCCTCATGTAAGGTATGGAGCAGACATGGCTGGGGGTACAATAAGTGGCTTGAGGGACGGGGCCAGAGGACCAGGGCAGGACCCAAGGGGCAGGGGCAGAGAGGCACAGACTGTTAGATTGGCTTGCCTGAGCTTTCTGAGAGAGATGGAGAGGGTCATCTTGGACACGGCAGCTCCCCAGCCTCTCCTCCAGTATCTTGAAACCTCCAGTAACTGTGAGCTAAACAAACCTTTCCTTCCCTCATTTTGAGTTTCAGGTATTTGTCCCAGCAATGAGAGAAGAGTAACTAATAAAATATATTTATAAAATATCACCTCTATACATGTCAGAGATAACAGGTCATGTATGTAATAGTGAGATAAATATTTTTCTTTATATGTGGTGGTCTGTGTATTTGCCTGATTCAATTATGTTATTATTGTGTGTCCTGGAAACGTGCTTCTTTGTTATCTGTCACAACAATTTGAGATGCTCATGCTTTTTGTGTCAGGCTTTCACCATGGGCAGTGAGGAAAGAACAGAACCATGGAAAGAAGCAGACAAAAGGGAGGTCATGATAGCACTGTACCTTCCATACCCATCCACTTGATAGTGAGGTATTGTCCTAGCTTTCCCCTCTTTGAGTCACAACACCTGACATCCAAAAGTTAAGAGAGAGAGAGAGTTTTGTTTAGGCTTATAGGGAGAAGGTACTTCCCTCATGGCATCCAGAAGGAGAGAGGTGAGAAGGAACCAGGAATAAGTTCACACCCTTGAAGATCACACCCCTAGTGATGCACCTCCAACCAGGTCCACTTCCTGACAGTGAGCAAGATGCAGTGTTTCTAGGATCCAGTCACCTTGCAAACATTGGAGACGCTTGGGAGACCATTCAGATCTGAGTAACGGCCATGCACTACACTCATGTAAATGCCATCCATTATTTGACATTGAACACACGAAGTGAAAATCAGAATATTCCTGACCTGGCAGACACTGAAGTGCTAATATTAACACACCCAGCTGGGTAACAATTGCAAAGGCATAAGTGTTATGAAGGAAAAGAAATCTGATTTCTGGGAGATTATAAAAAAGACTCTGGACTATATATGTAGACATGTGAAAGGGGAAGATGAAAGAGGAATGTTACCTTGAAACAAGATGGGATGAATGTTGAGTATCAGTTCTCCAGGGGGTGGGAAAACTGGAGAGGGTTTGTGTGTTTAGAAAGTAAGAGCAGCGAGCAGGAACTGAATGCCAGGAAGGAAAAAAGGTGCCTTTCAGGAAACGAAGAATGAGCCCTGTGATAGCTGTGGAGCAAGGCAAAAATGCAGAGCGGATCAATCGAATGAGGAAGAGGCAGGAACTATGCACGCACAGAAGCTGGTTCATTTCTGGCTTTTTGCCTCTTCTATAAAAAGAACATAAAATACAACTTAATACTTTAACAAAATTATTGTGTTTCTACTTTTTAGACTGGATTGAAGAACAAATAATTCAGTTAATATATTACCAGAAACCCATCAAACATGAGAACCATTTGGATTAGAACAATATTGATGGAGAAATATATGTGAATTTTGGTAGTTATGTAAATAGTAAGGTTAATGATTAAGTGCACATTTCAAATTAGGATTAGGGATGTGTCAGCAGCACTTGATAATAAGACAGTTGAGATGGCCTTCTTGGGAAGAGGACCAGAGTGAAAACAGGACATATTTAGACACATTGAGTTTAAGAGCCATGGAAATGACAAAAAGAGAATGTGAAATGACAGCAAGACACCCGGATGATGAGTTCAGAGAGACAGCGGGGAGGGCTGGCACTCCTTAAACTCTCTTGATCCATCCGTGAGAAGTAAAGGTGTGCTGGGCTGGACACTCCCCTGAGCTGTGTCAGCTTTTCCCTCTGAGCATACAGGGGCTGAATTACCTTTCGTGAATCTCTCCCTTCATCCACCATAAGCCTGAACAATTTTTATTCCATATATAATACATATCAGTGACTATTTTTTAAATTTACTTTAAGGGCAGCATTTAATTTTTAATTCCAAAAATTTTCATAGTGTCGTAGGCCCAAAATGGCTAGCCTTCAACACAGATTTTTATAAAATTGTTGAGTTATTTGGATTATTCTTTCTTCAAAATATTTATTGTGCATCTACTATCAGAAAGACTTTTTCAGGTGCAGAATACAGAAACTGGAAAAGTAAACTTTACCTTCCTAGATCTTACAGTGAGTAAGCTAAATTTATTTGTATGCAATAATATATATACATATATATATATATCACAAATATATTTAATATATAATGTATTAGGTTATGATAAATATTGAAAACATCATGTAGGAAATGAAAGATGTATTTTGTAAATGCTTAAATGTTAAAACCTGTAGCTAGAGCCGGGCGTGGTGGCGCACGCCTGTAATCCCAGCACTCAGGAGGCTGAGGCAGGAGGATTGTTGTGAGTTCAAGACCAGCCTGAGCTACAAAGTGAGCTTAAGGCCAGCCTGAACTGCATAGTGAGACCCTGTCTCAAAAAGACAAAAAAAAAAAAAAAAAAAAAAAAACCTGTAGCTAGGAAAGATCCCATTGAAAAGCTGATGTTTGAGAAAATATCAAAGAATTAAGAGTTAATTATATGGATAACAGGAGAAAAACCACTCTAAACATATAGCAAACAAATAGCAAATATGAGTCCTACCATCTTTGTAGATATAATAAGTATTAATTAAGTTCTTCAAATGAAAGGAAAAGATTTTTGAGAATGGATATGAAATCCTGATTCAGCTATGTGCTGTATTTAGGAGACAGCATTATTCAAATAGCCAAAGATGACACAACTCTAAGTTTCCATCATTTGAGTGGTGGATAAAGAAGGTGGTGCAACCCTCCTATCCATGCCCCACCCCACTTGCCAAAACTTGATTTTTGTTATGGCCAAAAAAAGAAATCAGTGTGTATGTGTGTGGCATTTTTTCAAATCTGCGTATTTGTTAGAGGCATTGAAGTTAGATTTCTCTACACAAACAGAAGCAATAGAAAATGAATGTATGATATGCAAGGGGACTTATTAGGTAGTTTGCAAATGAGAGGGAAACTCCATAATGGCTGTCTGATCCTGTAGCTGCTTAGACCAAAGAAGATGGAAGTTGCAGGACAAGAGGGATAGCGGACACAGCGCCAGTACAAGGCCCGAGGTCTGGAAGCTGACTGAGGAGTCACTCATGAGGTTTGTATCACAGGCTGAAGAAGGTAGAAATGGATTCTGAGTGTGATGGTGAAGACTGGCACTCTTCCAAAATGCAAGGGCCTCCTTCTTTCCCATTCTATCCCACCCAGGGCTCAAAGTTTTGATTGGTGCCACACATGTTCTCGGTGGGTGTTCTTCCCTCACTTTACAACCAAACAGATCAATCATCCATGGGCACAACCAGAGCGTTGTCTTTTATTGATTGTTTGTTTTGTCTACTTGGGAGCCTTTTATGTTTTCATGTGAATTTTAGGATTTTTTTCTAATTCCATGAGGAATGTAACTAGTATTTTGGTGGGATCACAGTAAATCTGCAGATCACTTTGGGTGGCCATATAATTTTAGACTTCTGTGTTTCCTAGACTTGTGTGTTAAAGGCTTGGCCACCCACAAATAGTGCTGGTGGGACTTTTAGGAGGTGAGGCCTGGTGGAAGGAAGTGAGTATACTGTGGCCATGTCCTTAAAGAGTGTTTTTATCATTGGGTTGTAGTCTCTTCTGTCTTTCTTTCTTTCTTTCTTTCTTTCTTTCTTTCTTTCTTTCTTTCTTTCTTTCTTTCTTTCTTTCTTTCTTTCTTTCTTCCTTCCTTCCTTCCTTCCTTCCTTCCTTCCTTCCTTCCTTCCTTCCTTCCTTCTCTCTTCTCTTCTCTTCTCTTCTCTTCTCTTCTCTTCTCTTCTCTTCTCTTCTCTTCTCTTCTCTTCTCTTCTCTTCTTTCTCTTCCTCTTCCTCTTCTCCTTCTCCTTTCTTCTTCCTTCTCCTTCTTCTTTCTTCTTCTTTGTTTTCTCCTTCTTCTTTTTTTGTTTTTGAGACAAGGTATCATGACATAATTCAAGTTGGCCTTGAACTCACTTATGTAGCCCTGGCTGGCCTCAAAGCTGTGGTTATACTCCTGCCTCAGCCTTTCAAGTGCAGGGCTTACAGGTGTGTGTCGTGATCAGCCCTCTTGTTTTCTCTCTTTACTGCTTGGCTAAGTTTTGCCTCAGCGCAAGCCCCAAAACAATGGATCCACATGAGTGAGAGTCTTGAGGCATATGCCAAAATAAATCTGTTCTCCTTTAAATCATTTATCTCAGATACTTATCCCAATATGGAAAGCCAACATAGGTAGTACAAACATTTTAACATTAACTCATCCAATTTTGAACATAAGAGGTCTTTCCCTTTGTGTAGATTCAGGTTTTTCATTAAAGTTTTCTGATTTTCACTGTGGAAGCTTTCACTTGTTTGACTTATTAGACCTCTAGGTATTTTTCTTGGGGCTTCTGTCAATGAGGTTGCTTATAATCAGTGGTCCCCAAACTTTTAAGCACAAGGAACTGATTTTGTGGAAGACAATTTTTCCATGGCCTGAATGGAGGATGAATTTGGAAAGACTCAAATTATTACTTACTCAAATTATTGTTTACTTTAGTTATGTTATTCTTGCCCTGCAATACATAGTGAAATAGTTCTAAACTCACCATAATGCAGAATCAGTGGGAGCCCTGCACTTATTTTCTTGCAAATAGATGTTCTCATATGAGTGTGATGGGAGACAGTGACACCAAAATGTGTTGCTTATGCACATCTGCTCCAAACCTCACTTTTGCCTGTCATCAGAGGGAGCTTGTCACTTGCCACTTAATGATAGGGTTTTGATAGGAGTCTGCAAGGAAATGATTTAGTACGGACTCTGTGCAGCCAAGCCTGCCTTTTGCCAGAGTTCATCCTCGCTTGCGGTCAGCCTAGCACGAGCACCACCATCTCCGCTTCCACTCGGCTCACCAGGCATTCGATTGTCACAGGGGCACACAGCTGGCATTTGCACCTTACGTGACAGTCCGTGGGTAAGTTGATGCTTTCTTGAGAATCTAATTCTTCCTTTGACCAGACAGGAGCTAGAACTTGGGATGGAACAAGTGTTGGGAAGAGGCTGTAAAAATAGACAAAGCTTCCTGTCACCACGAGCTGTGCAGCCCCACGTAGGGGACCACCGGGCTTACACTTCATTCTCAGCGAAATTGTTATTAGTAGTTAGGAAAGCTACTGGATTTTGTATATTGACTTTGTATTCTATTACTTCACTTAATTTTTCTGCTCTGTTTGTCTTTTGGTAGGCTCATCAGGTTTGTTTATTTAGAATTGTATCATCTGCCATAGGGAGTTATTTGATTTTCTTCTCCCCTGCTTGTATCCCTTTCGTTCTTTCTCTTTCCTAATCATTCTGGCTAATCTAGCATCATGACAGATCAGAGTTGGGGGATGGCTATCTTCCCTCTGTTCCTGGTCTTAGAAGAAATGATTTCAACATTCGCCCACTCAGGATGAGGTTGGTTGTGGATTTGACATACCTAGTCTACTAGGTCAAGGTGTGATCTTCCGATAACAATTTTCTTCAGGATTTTGTTATGAAGTAATATTGAATTCCACAAAATGAGGTTTTTCTTTGTCTACTAAGATAACATGTTTTTATCCTTTATTGTGCTGGAATCATCTATTTAGTAATTCAAAATGTTGACTCATCCACGCATCCCTGAAGCAAAAATAACTTTATCATTATGAATAAATTATAATGTGCTATTTAATCTGATCTATTAGTGTTTTGGGGGAATTTTTGCCGCGAGCTATAGGATTTTGTTTTTCTTTTTGTGCGTGCACATGTGTGTGTATGTGGGGACCTAGGGGCTGTAGGAGAGTCTTTGTCTGGTCTGGGCAACAGCATAACACCTCAGGGAATGAATTTCAAAGGGTTCCTTCTTGCAATCCTATGGAATAATTTGAAAAGAATTGGTGTTACTGAGTCTTTAAGCATTTATGAAACTCTAGCAGTGAAGCCATCTAGTCCTGGCCTTTCTTTGAAGCAAGATTTAATTAATGACTAGTCTTATTTATTATTGTTTTATTCAGTCCATGTGGTCTTCTCATGCTTCACCTTCTGGGAGATAATGTATGTCCAGAAAATTTCATTTCTTCTACATTTTCTAATTTATCAACTAAATGTAATGTTTCTTTTTTAATCTCTGATTTTAATTATTCGGTTTTCTCTCTTTTTTCTTTGTTATTTTTAGCTACAGTTTGGTTGATTTTGTTCAAAATTTCAAAAATTCATTCTTTTGTTGCTCTTATGTTTTTAGTGTCTATTTTTAAAGCTTTTCTTTTGGTCTTTGAAATTCCTTTTTTATACTAATATGGGATTTGATTTGCTTCTACTTCTCATCTCAAAAATTTGAGGTGGATTTTCATGTTGTTTATTTGAAATAGATTTTTAAATGTAGGCACTTGTTGCAATAGACTCTACTCTTAGCACTGTTTTGTTACATACTGAATGTTTTGATATATTGTTTTTTCCATTTTTATTTCTTTGTAGAGAAACAATTGTGTTGGTACTGATAACTGAACCCTTTGTACTGGGATATTTATTATCTTTCAGAGTCTCACTAAATTGGTAAATTGTTCAGGATGGTCTTGAACTTATGATTCTCTTATCTCATGCTCCCATAGTGTTGAGGTTATGAGAGCATAGTACCACTTCCAATTTGTTTCTAGAAAAATTCTACCTTTTCTTCTGATTTTCTTAATGGCCCATTGTTTGTTGAGAAGTATCTTGTGGATTCTCCTTAAGTCTGTACAAATTCTACTATTGTAGAATTACATTTATGATCAGAGAAGGTATAGGATATGTTTTCAACACTCCTGAGTTTGTTAAAACTTGCTTTGTGATCTAATATATGATCTACTCTAGGGGACGTACCATGTGCTGATTAAAAAATGGGCTCTGTAGGTCTAGGATGGGATGTTCTGTAAATGTCTGTTAAGTATATTTCATCTGTGGTATAGTGCAACTCTGATGATCCTTTGATTTCTTTTTTGTCTCAGTGATTTATTCATTAATGAAGGAGGGGTATTTTAATCTCTAACTGCCATTGTATTAGAGCTTCTTTCTCCATTTAGGCTTAATAATGATTGTTTTATAAAATGGCACATTACAACTGTGACAGTCAATGTAATTTTCATTATTTAAAAATTAACCCTGGAGAAATTGGTTGTTCCTATGATATGCCTGGCCATGTGGTTCAGAAACCTTTGAAATGGTTTGTAGAGGGAGTTTGGAAAGGGGAGATGATGTGGGCTAGACAAGCCATAGAATACTGTGAGAAGTAACTCATAGGTGATTCTACTAAGAGCTCAGAGGCTTACACTGCTGATAGAAATGCAGGCAGCAAAGGGCAAGCTCTTGAAGACTTGGTTGCAAGTAGACTTCATTGTCAATTGAAGTAGAAGTCCTGTGCTATGTACCCTGGCCAGAAGAAGCCTACAGCCCATGCCCTGAGACTCTACAGAAAACTGCAATTAAGGGCAATGAACTAATTAATGCTGCAGACGAAGTCTTGAGGCAATCCAAACTTCAGGCTGTGATATGCGTATATTTAGATGTTTTTAGCCAGATTTATATTGAGACTCAGAGACTGAGTCTATTGAAATCACACACCTACATATTTAAATGACAATGGAACGCCCATCTCTGACAAAACTAAACAAAGAAGAGGATATAAATGAAATATATGGGGCCGGGGAGATGGCTCAGTGGAAGAAGCCCTTCCTGGCAAGTGCAAGGGCCTGAGTTCAATCCCCAGTTCCGCAAAAAAAAAAAAAAAAAAAAAAAAAAAGAAATATGTATCATATATATATATATATGGATATAACTGAAATATATATCTGTATATACAAAATAGAATAGATATACAGCTACTTTCTCTTAATTCAATGAAAAGAGATATTTATACTAATAGTGTTTGGACAGGATATCATGTCTTTATCTTGTACTAAGAATAACCATTACAAAACAACAATATGTAATGTACTAATTATTGAAATTGCCCTAATAATCAGTTTGGAAACTCATTGCTATTTCTCAATAAAATTAACTAAAAAATTAAAGTCATTGTCATTGAAAAATTATTGTAAAGTCTTTGAATTGAGAAAAATAGTGGAGATTTACTTTATATGATAATAATAATGCCACTGTATCGAGAGTGCTGTCTACTGTCTGCTCATGGTATGAGACAGCTCTGGTTCTACTTTTTACATTGTATACTTGTCATATGCATGTAACCTACAATTACCCATATTTTCTGCTAGGTTCTTTGTTCCATGTTTAATGAATAGAGCCTTTATGGGGCATTAGTGACCTCTGCCTCAGAGACCCAAGTGGGATCAAGGCAGTGGAGAATGCGCCTTCCCCCAGCACCACCTCAGTCCAGGAGATGACTGTCGCTGGCGGCTTGGGTGCCAGGAGCATAACTTTATTAGCAAACACTCTGTACGCTGATAGTGAAAGGCACATTAGATTTCTTCAGTCTGAGAGTGTGGGGCAAATAGAAAGGGCTATTTTAGTTGGTTTAAGTTTAATGTTCAAATAAAGCATTTGTTTCACATAAGTCTTACAGTCTTATACATGAGAGCATTACAGAGACTACCAATCATGTCTTCACTTATTTTAATGCAACTGTTACTATTTTATGGAAAAAAAGAATGTGGAACAAATGTAAATTATGAAATGTAAATCAAGATGTCTCAATAACCGGAACAAAAAACAATAAAAAAAAAAATAACTGGAACAAAGTGGGACAGTTCTGGTGAAATAAGGATGTTGAATGTTCTGTTGATTGATTGTTGTGTACGATGCTATACCAAAAGGTGATGGCTTAAAATTAATCTTTTATTATAATTCATGAATTTGGGAAGCAGGAATTCAGGAGGGGTTCAGCTGGTGACTTTGTTCCATGTAGCACCAGCTAAGGGCATTTGTTGTTATATTCATCAGGCAGCTGTTCTAGTTTGGAGAGTCTAGAATGGATTGCTTGAACGCTTGTTCTATTGAACTACTTCCCACCAACACAATAATATTGCCTCAGGGCTCCTGCAAGGCTCTGTTATAAGGAGGTAAGTTAGATAAAAAGCAATAGGCAATAAGACAGGGTGAGGCCTTGAAGGAGTCAGTGCAGAAGACGAGACACCTTGCAGCTGTGGGAGGGACAGGCACTCCTGCTGTAGGCCAGACCTCAAGACATAAGATGCAACAAATGCACTCACATCCACACACCTCCCAAGGATAAACATCCTGCACTGAAATTCTACATAGGCATGGATTCACCTTGAAAAAGCCAGGGGGAGCCACCAACCCAACTCCCTACAGGAACAGCTCCTGCTTGCTACTGTGTGACTTGCTTTTAGTTAACTACATTCTGATTTTAACAGATGTAATCAATTTTAACTGAGCAATTATAGTCATAATCTCAGTGGCTGACCATAGTTTTGTCCCAGCTCATGCCCCCCTAGCGAGTTCCCTCGTTTTCCACCTTGAACCTGCCCCCATCATGAATTTGCTCTATAAAAATTCCCAGAAAAGGCAGGGTCCTCAGCAACCCACTTGGAAACCCTCATTCTTTCTTTCAGACAGAGGCTTTCTTTCTCATATTAAATATATTTTGCTTTTTTTAAAACAAAAAAATTTTATGGAACTGGGGCTTGAACTCAGGCCCTTGTGCTCAGGGAAGCGCTAATCTACTGAGCCATCTCCCCAGCCCCTCTATTCTGCTCTTAGCCTACATTGTTTCTAAAAGTTATTCTTCAATTTTAGAGAACGTGAACTGTTATTGGACATCTAACATTAAATTTCTTTCCCCTATATTAAGCCTTCTCAGGATTGTCATACTTCTTACTCTTTCATCCAGAGTTTCTAGACATCATAGAGGAATTCATCAGTTCTCTTTAAGCCACACCAAAAATTGCCTGATGCGATTCTTCAATACAATATTGGTCACTGCAGTCACAGATTAGCCTAAGTTCAAAGAAAATGGCCACTGTACCTAGTTTCAATAAAAGAAATGATAAAGCATTGATGGCCACCTCTAATTAGCCACCTATGGTTGAAATGGGCTCCCATTAAAATTAGAGTATAGGTATCCACTCTTCACTCCCTGCTAAGAAAATAGTATCAACTGTTCAACCTCACTCCAAGATGCCAGCAGCTCACAGTCCACAGGGTGAGGCTGGCATTCAGTGATGCTTCTGGAGCCCACACTGAGCTGGGAGACCTGGGGCAAGGGCAGCTCTGAAGAAAAAAAAAAAAAGACACACATGTACCCTGAGTGTTCCTACACTTGAGGGCCCATAGCTCTCCAGTGATGAAGATCACCACTCAGGAAGATTAAGTGTGGCCAAGACAGAGCTGCCTGTGGGCTCACTGCACAGCAGTAGTTCCTCCCTCACCTCCCATCCCCACCCCAGGGCCCAGTGTTGGCACTACCCAGTGATGAAAGCCCTGCTCCCTGGGAGGAGGCAGACAGCAGCAGCACGGCTTCAGCCAGGAAGTGGCTGAAATCCACTTAACTGCGTGAATTTACACACTGAGGCCTCTGGGCAGAATCCCACAAGTTAATTCACAAAGATGACTCTTGGATCTGCAGAGCCCACAGTTCAGGTCACTCCAATGCACCTATGGAGAGCAATCTTTATTGTTCCCACTGGCACCCAGAGCCACACCCACACTGCCTGGGGTGCTGGGAGCCAGAGGATAGCTTCAGATGCTGGCTTAGGCTCTTCATCTCCTGCTTTAGCTTCTCCGCATTGGTCTCCTTGCCCGTGAGCAGATGGCATACTCATTAGAATGTTAATTTCTTATCAATGAATCAACTAGATAAGAGTTGATTAGCATCTTCTCTGAAATATGCTGACGATATGATAGAGTTATGTAGTACAAATATTAGTAGAAATTCGTAGCTCTTAGAGCCAAGAATCTATTCCGAAGAGGATCATGCTGAAAGAAGCACAAAAAACAGGGTATAGTTTTGATAGCAAACTTAGCCACCCAATGCACACTGAAGAGCTTGTCTAGGGACACAAGGTATTAGACAGTTACTGTTCAACTGCTCATTGCAATAACTACAGATGGGGCCAGCGAGATGGCTCACTGGAATAAGCGCTTCCCTGGCAAGCGCAAGGGCCTGAGTTCAATCCCCTTGTCCTGGGAAAAAAAAAAACAAAAAAGAAAAAGTTGAAATTTATGGCGCCGGGGAGATGGCTTAGTGGAATAAGTGCTTCCCTGGCAAGCACAAGGGACTGAGTTCAATCCCCAGTTCTGCCAAAAAAAAAAAAAAAACCAAAAAAAAAACTACAGATGAATACATGTGTGTGAGGCCCAATTAATATTTTGTTTCCTTCTAAAAAATAGTACAAATATTCTAAAAAATTTGGTGATAGTAATATCACTTAATAAGTGACCACACATGAGCTAACATTATATTTAAAAAATTTCCTAAAATTAAAGTCTATAACTGTATTTTTTTTAAGTCTATAACTTTAGAGGGGAAAATAAAGATGTAATCTGTAAATTGTGGTCTAATGAAATTGGATTTACAGAGCAAATTGTGAGAAGAGAAAATAAATACCAGAGACTTTTTATGTCAGAAGTACACACACAGATACACACACAGGGACATACACAGAGACACATGCACACATATATACAGGCACACAGACACACACACACACACACACACACACACACACAGGTGGGGGGCAAGATAAAGCTGGAAGACTGGGTTTGGCTTAGCTTCCCCTCTGTGCAAGAAATGAGTCAGAATACGCCATCTTTATATGCACTGAGAAACAATTCAACTAAGTAGCTAACAGCTTTAGAGAAAGATAAATGATCTCTAAATAAGTATTAGTTGTAAATCCATAAAGAATTAGTGATTTTTTCCCCCAAGAACTGCAGAAAACAACACAGCACGAGACTAGAAGAAAAAATATGACTAAGCGAGTCATAACTCAGGAAAGTTTAAGAAGCCAGGGTATCCAGTGTTAGTGCAATGTGAACTACTGATGCGCTGGAATTTCTAATAATACCGCCAAGAATATTTTTATAATAAATTCTTAAAGGTCACCTATGCTGATTGACTTTAAACAATACTAAATGCATGTGTTATAAAGTAGTTTCTCACAATGTATCTCACATGCTCTCCCTCTCTGAATCTTGAAATATTCACATCCAGAACTATAAAGTTTATCCAACTTCTTTATTTAAAATGAATATAAAAAGATACACTTTACCAGTGACTACAAATGGAGTTTATGTTAAAAATCCATTTGATTTATTTTTCATATTCAGCGTCCTTAGTTGGTAGTTATTTTTATCATTATTATTTAGGTATGAGAGTTTTAAAAGATTTTTTTGTTACAAAAATAATAAACTTTCCTTTTAGGAAAACAAACAGTAAAAATAACAAAATAAGATATCCCCAATATAGAAATAATTCTCTTTTTAAAATTTTTAAAAATTTTTTTTGGCTGAACCACAGATCGAACTCAGGCCCTTTTTCTACTGAGCTATCTCCCAGGTCCCATAGAAATAATTCTTTAAAATTTGTGACTCTTAAAAAAAAGTATGACTCTTTAACTACCAGAGGGGCCCGGGAGATGGCTCAGGAGAATAAGTGCTTCCCTAGTGCAAGGGTCTGAGTTCAATCCCCAATTCCAAAGGAAAAAAAAAAAAGTCTGCACAGCCACATGATGTGAGTGTGTCTGTCTACTTATCTGTATCTCATGTGTGTGTCGTATACATCTGTGCACAGTATATCTGCATGGACAGAATGAGGCAGAATGCAGCATGAGACACCCTCTAGTTCATAAGAACGAATAGATCAGATATCTCTGAGTGGGCCTGGAGCAGTCTCTTGAGTTTGATGCAGAAACATCCGGCCATGAAAACACAGGTGGAGGAGCTTGGGCGGCAGTGTGTGGGGGCAGGGGTAGGCTCTGTTACTCTTGCCTAGGAAAGCGGTGACAGCAGGAAGGGCAGATGGAGCAGATGACCACAGAGGCCCCTGCCACAGTCTCGGGTGATCCCCTGGGAAGGTTAGAGCTGAGGGGAGCTCCAGTCATTCCACACACGGGCAGAGAAAGCCTATCTTAACATATTTCATACCACTGGACTCAAAAATCTTGATTGACTGGGTACACCCCTGAAGGCTGCAGGGTTTGTTTCTCAGCTTATAGGGTGTGATTAGAATTCTCCAATGAATATATTACCTCTTGAAAGTAAATAAAAATCAAATGTGTAGAACATAATCCTTTTTCAAGAAAAGAATATGTAGATTTTTTTTAAAAAGCGCAAAGTGGCACACCCTTGTAATCCCAGCTCTTGGGAGGCTGAAAACAGGAGGATCACTACCAGTCTGATCTGTGTAGTAAGACCCTCTAGGCCCTGTACTAAATACACTATTTACAAAAAAGAACCTGTAAAAGAAGTCCTTTTCTACTTCTGTTTACCCTTTGTGGGCTAGAACATAAGAAAATCGTATAGCCAGCAAATACACAGAATAATCTAAAAGGCCAGAAAAATGCACTATTCATTTTTGGTCACCAACTGTAAGGATGAAAATTAGTAATTGTGACAAAGTGCAGGGTAGAGAGAGGAAGAGCCCTAGCCGTCTCTGCTACAAATAACAGAGCCATTTCAGCACAGAATCAAGTTTTGACAATTGGAGGACTAATTGTTATAGAACCAAGTATAAACGTAGCTGGGCATGGCGAGGCACACCTGTAGTCCCAGCACTCTACACATTTGAAAATACAAAAATACTTGCAGTAAGGGAGGCACAGAACGTCTGTGAGACCCATTGTGCAGAAATTCATGATGAAAACAGGTCCATGGTAGGCAGAGCCACAGTGCCCTGCAAGGGTGAGGAGTCAGCCCACATGATGTGCTTTATGTGTCAAGCGTACGACATGCTATGTGAGTCTTAAGGGAAGGCTTAATCCACCTGACATTTTCTACAAATGAAGAGTCTACAGTGCTTGCCGTTCCTCCCCTGCTGGGCTGCTTCCACCGACAGCTAATGCTTAACTCCCTGACTTGGTGTTTTTTAGTTACTCTTCTCTCATTGCTGAAACAAAGGACCCAAAGTCCAAATTTAAGGAAGGAAATGTTTATTTAGCTCACAGTTAATGGAGGCTTCAGTCAATATTGAACTGGCTTCAACAGAGACTGGCCCAGGCAGAGAGCAGCAGTTCCTGGTGGCGCAAACAGCAAGAGTGAGGGGAGCAGCAGCAGCAGCTGCAGAGAGCAGGTCTGTCTCCCTTATGTTGCATTCAGGCTCTCTGCCCCAGGCCGGGTGCAGCATTCACCCCGATAATCCCAGCAACACTCCACCCATAATCCCAGCACTGGATCACGAATTAATCTCACAAACTCTAGAAGTCTATCCCATAACTGCGTGAGACTTTGGTGGGGGACAAATAGCTACAAACCATAACAGTGTTATAAGAAAACTACCTCAAGATGTGAGATGGCTCAGTAGAATAAGTGCTTCCCTGGCAAGAGCGAGTGGTTCAATCCCTGGTTCCTCCAAAATGAAAAAATAGATCTCTCACAGTCTTTCTCCCAAAGCAACTGAGCCAAAGGAATACCCCATGGGAAGTGGCCCATGTTTTTAACTCGCCAGGAGCCAGGTAAATCACTCCTGAGGACAGACTGACTCATGTCCTCTGCCCCTTCCATGCAGGGAGCTGCTCCACTGAGCACTCTGTCTGTGATCACCCACACAGCTTCTCTCTTAAGATCATTTATACTATCTGTGTGAACATTGTAGAAGTGAGAAGAATAAAAGGTGCCCTTGCATACACTGTCTAACAGAACCCAATGTTTGAAAGACAAGATTAGCCTGCATAAGGAGAGTGGTCGATTTGGGAATTATAGACCCACGGCAGTAACATTAAAGTTGTGTGTATTGCACATTGTGAAAAAATCGTAGGCGTTGTACAATAATTTTAATTGTGCGGCAATTCTCTTTAAAACCAATCTGATAATTTCTTGATTTTTTCATAAATCTAATTTCTCCCAATTATGTAATCCAAAGAATTTCAATCTAAAGATAATTATAAAGCATAGTTTTCTCTTCCAAGACAAAGCTTGCTCAACAGAGACCTGCTGGTGGCAGTTATTTAATAATATTTTTTCTCTTGGCCACAAGATGGCAGCACATGCAAGGGGGCCTGTGTACAGTAATTGTCTTCTATTTGGAAAATGACTCAAATGGTAATCCCACCTATGAGAATGTAAGCAGTTTATATTACTGCTGATTTTGGTTTTATTCATGTTCTTCACTTCAAGAGCAACAGATTTTCAACAGATTTTTCATCGGATCTCAATTTGTTCTTTGAGAAATTCAACTACATAGTAAAACAAACCTATTTTAGATCACACGGAGAAAACATCTTCACCCACAAATTTTTCTGATCACTCCTCTCATATACTGATTCACAGGTGGCATACAGCTGTTTTATTTATTTATTTATTTATTTATTTATTTATTTATTTATTTATTTTTGTCTTTTTGAGACAGGGTCTCACTATGCAGTTCAGACAAAATTAGCTTGCATAAGGAGGCTAATCCTTAAGCTCACTTTGTAGCTCAGGCTGGTCTTGAACTCATAACAATCCTCCTGCCTTAGCCTCCCGAGTGCTGGGATTACAGGCCTGCGCCACCACGCCCGGCCCCTGCACCACCACGCCCGGCCCCGGCATACAGCTGTTTTAGTCACTTTGCTTTTCACTGGACCAAACCGTGACACCTGTATGTTACTGGAGGAGAGAACATTTGGGGTGCATTCTAGATCAAACAAATCTCCAATTGTTGCTGTATCTTAAAGTTCTTTTCCCTAGACTTTGTTTTTTGTTGGTTTTTTCTCAATGCATATAGATAGAGCCTTCCATGATTACCAGATAAAACACGGTGACCTGGCAACCCCCCGTGTACCTGGGGTATTTGTCTCCTCAACTCCTGATTTATTAGTGACAACTTTCATTGCCAGTGAGCCTTTTGTACATGTTGTTACTTCATTTATTGGCATTCTCCTCTAGTGAAATATAAGATCCACCAGAGACAAAATTCTACTAGTTTTGTTGTTTTTGTGTTCCCAACTTCTACAACAGTTCTCAAACATGGTAGGCATCGCTTAGCCGGTGTTGAACGTGCTGTTGTGGAGAACAACTAAGTAGAGAAAAAGTGGCAGATATGCACTGTGAGAGGTGTAGATGAAGAGCCCAGTGTTGACTCTTTGCAGTGTTTCCCCTGCATTCTGGGTGTGTTCATGAGTTCTCTGCCTACCCCTATGTCTTCAAGATTCCCTTCTTCTTTTCCTTATAGTAGATTTAGTGTTTCTGTTTTAATATTTAGATCTTTGTTCCATTTTGACTTTAGTTTAGTTTATGGTAATAGACATGGGTCTAATTTTAGCCTTCAGCATTTGGTACGCGCTTACTCCCGTGAGCTGTCTCCCCAGCCCCTGCCTTCAGCATTTGGAAAGCCAGTTTTTCAAGCATTATTTATTAAAGAGGCTATCTTTCTTCCAGTGAACATGTTTGGCCCTTTGTCAAAGGTAAGGTAGCCGAGTGTGTTCGCAGTTGTCTCTGCGTCTCCTACTCTGTTCCACTGATCCTCAGGTCAGTCTTTTCGCCAGTACCATGCTGATTTTATCACAGTAGCTTTGAAGTATAATTTCCACTCAGGAATTATGATGCCTCCTGCCTTTCCTTTGTTTCCCAGGTTTGCTTTTGCTATTCTAGGTCTTTTCTGTTTCAAAATGAATTTTAGGAATGTATTCTCTAGTTCTGTGAGACTTTTGTTCAAAACAAATCACAAATAGAGTGAAGAGACAATCACAGATGGGGAAAATATTTGAACCAGCTGTCCTTAAAAGGATTTCTACCTGAAATATATAAAAAAATGGGAAAAAAAAACAGAATCCCCAAATTCAAGGCACAATCCAAAAGTGGGCATCTGAGATCAATAAAGAATTCTCAGATGAAGAAATACAAGTGGCAAATAAATATGTGAAAAAGTATTCAACATCATTGATCCTTTATAAGATGTAAATTAAAACAACACTGAGTTTCCATCTCACTCCAGAAAGAATGGCTACCACCAAAAATCAACAAGGCACAAGTGCCTTCTGGATATCTTTCCAGAAAAAAAAAATAAAAACAATATGCCACAGTGATACATGTGCACCCACGTTTAGAGAAATAGAGTAGGTAATACATAAACCTTGGAAACAACACAAATGCCCATTAACTGAAGAATGTAAAAAAATGATAGAAAATTTTATACAACGGAGTACTACTCAAACATAAAGAAAGGTAAACTTGAGAATTTTTATGTATAAATGGATGCAACTCGAGACCATACTCGTAAGTGAAATAAATCAGACTCGTGTTCAAACATCGTATTGTCTGTCTCCCTGCTGTGAGAAATGAAGAGAGTAAAACAAGGTCTAACATGTACAATGGATACTGTGAAATGGACAGAAATTGTTAAAAAGGTAAAAGGAGTTAGGATAGGGGAAAGAGGGAAGGAAAAAAGGGGAAAAAAGACAGAAATGCAAATTAGTCACAATATTAATATTTCTTAGTTCATAGAAAAGGAAGATTTGCACTAATATCTACTAGAGAATTTTTATGCACATTTTTGGACTACTTCAAGGGTAATAATATACAGTGTATTAACTATGGTTATTTTCCACCATCTTATTATGAAATTTCATTTTACCTTTTTTCCTTAATAATAAAAATATCAAGCCGGGCATGGTGGCGCATGCCTGTAATCCCAGCACTCGGGAGGCTGAGGCAGGAGGATTGTTGTGAGTTCGAGACCAGCCTGAGCTACAAAGTGAGCTTAAGGCCAACCTGAACTGCATAGTGAGACCCTGCCTCAAAAAGACAAAAAAAAAATAAAAAATAAAATTAAAAAAAAAATAAAAAAATAAAAATATCAGTAACTTGAGACTCTCATTCCTTTCCTGTGCCATTGATAAAATGTCTCTTTTTTTTTATTTCAAGTTTTGTAGATTTGGAGTCTGTACTTAGTCAATAAAAAAAATTTTTACTCATATCTTGAATCCATAGATAAATAAGACAACTATGGACCAATAAAATTGTTTTCCCAATTTTTACTAATCTAAAATCTCATAAAAGCAAATTAGTTTTCTTTAACAGCAACATGACTTTCTAAGCATTACTAATTTCCAACCACAGATTCATAAAATACCCCTCCCAGATTCTATTCCCTCCTAATTAGTTATTGCACTTCCAGAAGGGCAGCAATACCTATTTCTGGAATCTTTTTTCTAATAAGATGGAAAACACAGAAGAAATGGACAGTTTCCTACCTATGTATGAATTACAAAGTTCAATCATGAAGACGATAAGAAGATTCTAAATAACCCAGTATCAGTCAGTAAAATTGAAAATGTTGCTAAAAATCTACCAATAAAGAAAAGCCTAGGTATTGAAACATTGCTGAATTATCCAAAATACTTAGAGAAGATATAACAAAGGCCATCACTCTTCAAAGTCTTTAATGCAATTGAAAAGGAAGCAATACTCCAAAACTCATTCTAGGAAGCAAAGATTACTCTGATGGTAAAATCACATTAGAATCCACCTAAAAAAGAGAACTATGAGTCAACCTTCCTAATGAAGAGATGTAAAAATCCTCAATAAGATATTATCAAACAGGACACAGCAAATCATCAAGAGGTTTATGCACCATGACCAAGAGGGACTCATCCC
Organism: Ctenomys sociabilis; assembly: GCA_004027165.1. Classification (NCBI taxonomy): domain Eukaryota; kingdom Metazoa; phylum Chordata; class Mammalia; order Rodentia; family Ctenomyidae; genus Ctenomys; species Ctenomys sociabilis. Next base: position 26,924 of record PVKA01011967.1, read on the forward strand.
AGGGATACAGGGATAGTTCAACAATTCAAATCAATAAATGTAATGCACCATATCAATAGAGTGGGTGAAAAAGTTATGTCATTCTTTGCAACCTGTTTATGATAATATCAAACAGAACATTCCCTTGGTTACATCATACTTTGATCTCATTCTCATTAGTAATGGCAAGTACTCGCAGATAATTTGTTTTGCCAGTACATGTCGCATTCAGAATTAAGTAGAGGAAAGTGATTTGGAAATTAGCTTTAATAATAAATCACCTCAGCTTGTGTTATCATATTGAGTCTCCATGGTCTTATATGGAAATTAAGTAGTTTTATCTTTAGGCGAATTTACCTCTATCTGTACAAGAAAATATGCTTAATTTCCACATTTATCTCTAACATTCTATCTTTTGTCCTGTCCTTTCCTTCTATTTTATTGTCTGTAGCAGGCTATAGGACGACTCCTTCCCAAAAGGATCTCCATGCTACTTGAATGCTTCTAAGCTCTTTCTTTCCCTCTTCACCATTTTTTGAACAGTGCTGCTTCACAAGGTTATAGAGCCCAGGCTTAATTATTTTCTCCCGTACATCCCTCTTCACCCGAACTCAGGGCAATCCTATAGCCATAGCTTAGGTCTGGATGTCTCCCAAGCTATTTCTCCCTGCTCTGGTCACTGTCAAGTTTTCTACCTGGTCTTCTCATTCTACACTTGTCTACTAGACTATTTTAAACCCAACACCCAGAGTGAGTGACCTTGTTAGACGTGAACATGAGCACTCAGTTCTCATAGTCCTTGAGATCTTTGTTGTATATGAAATTGAATTTTCATTTCCATTTCACTAAAAGCAAAATGAAATTAAAAGCCCTAAAACTGACTCCAATGTTCTGTTATATATTTAGCACTGCTTTTTAATTGAGTCTCCTTTCACAGTAATGGTGCTCATCCCACCCCTGCTGTGCGGCCAGTTACTTTTTAGAATTAAGTAATGAAAAAGGCTTCTTTTTAATACACCGGCCTCTTGCAGTTCCTTGGCATACAAATCAGACTTATCTGTCAAGGTCTTTGCACCTATCTAAGTGCTCTTTGTCTAGATATCTTCTTTGACTACAACCTACCTTCTTCAGTTGATATTTATCTTTTAACCTTTCCATAGAGGGCTTCTCTGACCACCCTATTTAAATCTTTAATCTCCCAGTGTCCTTACCCTCACCCTCTGCTTGCTTTATCTTTCTGTGATTTTTGGTACAACTACAACACGCTGTTCATCTTGCTAGTTGACCCCTTTCTTTGTTAGAACATGAGCTTCATGGAGGTAAAGAGTCACTTTTGCATTCTTTGTGAAGAATTCATGGAATTTTTAATCAGTAAAGTATATCATCTGTATTCATCATTATGTAATTTCAATGAGAATGGGCAGAATTCGGCTTTTTTCATATGTATTTAGTTGAACATTTTCATAATTAGAAAAGGAGTACGCACAGGGGTGAGGAAATCTCAATATACTGTGTAATTTTGTGTGCCTGATAGGAAGGCTTATATGCCTACTTATATATTTATACACATATGTACAAATACTGTAAAAATATTTTTATCATGTAAAAATAGTTTGAGTGTCTTCAAAAAATAAAAGAGTGATATGAGAGGCTCGAGAAAGTGAAAATAAACAGCATTCTATAAAGAACTGTATGTTGGACAACTAACATTGTTTTATCACATCAGTCATTCAACTTACATATTTTTTTCTTGTATTTACTTTTCCTGCCTACTTTTCTAGATTATTTCTTCTGTACCATTAAATTGGAGTAAGTTCTTTCGTTTGTGATATGGCGGATGGCCCAAGGAGGCCTGGCTTTGCCATAGAGCATTTTGATCACGAGACAGGCTGACCTCCTCTTTCCCTCATCTGCTAAAGATAATCACAAAAAAGCACGAGCAGCCCCCCTAGAGGGGCACTTCCACCACTGTGCTTCAACCCACTTTGTGTGCCCAATTCCCTCTGAATACCAGCAAAGTGATTTTTTTTATTTCATTTCTATTTCTAACCCCAACACGGTGCCTAGATGATAGGTACTCAGTGAAAGTTTTAGCCAAAAAAGACCACATAAAAATGCATACATTCCTTCTCCCTTTTTTCACAAGAGAGTTAGGATAGATATACCACTACTTTCTCTTAGTTCACTGAGAATAAAAGTTTGTACTAATATTGTTTAGACAAGATACCATGTCTGCATCTTGTCCTCTGAATAACTACTATGACCCATCCAGCAGAAAAGTATAAGAAGGAAGTATATAAAATAAGGCCATAATAATAAGATGAGCTGTAAATGGCTCTAGTCAACAACTTCTTCAGATAACCCACTATCATTGTGGACAGCTGGGCTGTGTTTGATTATTTTGTTGAGTTCAGGCACCTATGATAGTTGAATAACAATGGAATGCCCATCTCTGACAGGACTAAACAAAGAAAAGGGAATACAAAGGAAGAACCATTCTGTGTTTGTATAAACAGTACAGTTAGGATAAATGCAGTACTTCTGCATAATTCTATAAGAAGCAAGATTTGCACAACAGTGTTTGGACAGGATATTCTGTCTGCTTCTTGTACTATGACAACCACTAGGAAGATAACAAGGCAGAAAGTATTAATTATTGAAACTGTACTATAATTCAGCTTTAAAAAAATAAGATAAGTATACAGATACATTCTCTTAAGTCATTGATTAGAGACATCTAATGGTGCTTATAAGTAGAATATCAAGAATGTGCTTTGTATGACAAAAAAAAAACCACTATGAAAGCAATTTGCAATGTATTAATTACTGAATCTGTCCTTCTAATTTGATTTGAAACTATCTCATTGCTATTTTTTCTTCAATAAAATTAAAAAACTACTATGCAGACAACAATATGCAATGTATTAATCACTGTAAATTGTCCTACTAACCTGTTTTGAAATTATTTCATCACTACTTTATCATTAAAATGAATAAAAATTATTTTAAATCCATATATTCTATCGTAATGATATTAGTAAACATACCCAAGCAAACGCATGTAAGGGGTGTCCTTTGGTGCAGCATAAAGACTGAACCTGGGGCCTCACCCACTAAGTGTGTGCTCTGCCCCTGCGCTGCCACGCTAGTCTCCAAGGAGTCTTCCATTCAAACTTCAAAGAATTCCCTCTCGCAAGCCAAGAATAGCACAATTGCATTAAAAAAATGTATTATTTGAACTTTGTAATTATTTTTACTATTTGAGTCAATTTTAAAATGTGTTATCAATTATGGCAAATCAGCCTTTGAAGGAAGATATGTCCTTGGGAATAATCAATTTGGAGTTAAGTTTAGTGAATAGAATGGGCATCACTTGTAGGACAAAATGAATTGGGATAATAGTATAAAATTTATCTTCTGTTGTATAACTTGTAAGCAGGACTTGATTTTAATCTTAGTTCAGACATTTCGATAATGATATCTAGATAATCATTGCCTTCCAAAGAAATTATGTGGCCAAAACCAAAACATCCTATTTGGACATATAAAATCTGCATTTTTTAAAAAGAAAATTTAGAGACAATATTTAAGGTGGTGTTATTGTTCCAAAGAGGCAAAGTGATACAGCAACGTACTAGATAGTCTGCAATAGCAATCAGTACATACTGGAGAATGAGCCTCGCCAAAATCCTTTCTGAGGTTTTGAAGATGTGTCGTGAGCACACACCCAAGTCATTTTCTGCTCATGTATGAGGCTCGATGCTTTCACAAACAGAAATCAGCAGCTATTATATCTTGTAAACTCCTTGGAATTAAGTCATGAGAATAAGGCCCTACTTTTAATTATGTTTGGGTGACTCCACTTGCACTTTCTCCTCTGACAGTTAGTTAAAAGTAAATGGGTCTGATATGAGCATTTGCTAACTGGGAAAATGTAAGGTCTCATATTTAGCAGTAATTACCATCTGAATACCTAATGATAGAAATCTGGTTAAACTTTGACATAATAATTAACAAGACCCAGACATATATAATTAAATGCTAAAAATAAGAAAGCAGGGAAATAAGTGTCACATGAATTCTTACACAGAAGGGCTTCAGCAGAACTGAGACGTCTCTAGAGGAAATTAGGCTGTGACAAAGCAGGTGACCTTCGGGGCACACGCAGTGAGAAACACAAAATAAGGCTTGAGGTAGTAAATCATAGTGTGATGTATACTGCAAAAGTGAGAATTCAGATGCTGCATGATTAACCGGGAGAGGAGTGCAGATTGGATACCTCGATGAAGCCAGCATAGGATGCTTGTCTTTGGCTTACTGATATAAAAAAAATAGCTGAATATTTTTAAGTAAGAGAACATCCTAGAATTTGACACTTTAAAAGCATTAATATCACTCCAAGATGAAGAATGTGTCTTAGAAAAGAAAAGTTGTAAAAATAGAATTCCAAGTAGAAGACTTGCTGAATTCGAATGCCCTTGTCTGACTCGGGCAGCCGGTGGAGCCTCCGAGACGTGACTGTGGGTTTCATCTCCTCTGCAGCTGACACGCGCGTGGCACAGATGCCTTACAGACCTGACAAGAGAACTCTAGCACAGGCAGTTTCAAAAACATCTGTGGTAGACTGGGGCAGCAGGCGGGCCTCGGTCGGGTGATGGATCCTATGCCGAGAGCTGGCTGTCCCCTCCATACCTAGTCTATCGAAAATGTTACAGTGCAAAAGCAGAAGGGTGCGTCTCAGGCTGGGGAGATAGCTCAGTGGCATAACCGCTTGCCTGGCAAGCGCAAAGATCCAAGTTCAATCTCTGGTATCGTGGGTGGTGCTGTCCCGGAACCTCGGGTGCCTCTGCCCTTGCCTTCCCCAGACCAGGGGTGGTGGTGCACGCCTGTAAGCTGGGGAGGTTGAGACAGTTATTAGACTTGCTTTTAATAAAAGTATTTTTTATTTAAACTTACCATGCCTTCCACTTGCAAAATGAATATTATCATTTATATCTGTCTTTTGTCACCTACGATGAACAGATGGTAATTGCAATTGTTGATATTTAGCATGCTTTGAAATTTAACTAAAATGCTATTTTTAGTAAGAAATAAAAATATAGCAAGTCCCCAACTTAGAAATGTTTGAGCTGCCAACTTTCAGATATGAATGAACCTCACATTACATTCATAGATGCAAACAAAATGCAGAAGCAATGCATGCATTTACTGTACCATTTTAAGATAACTATAAAAATAAAAACAGCTAATTTACAAAGATACTGTACTGTATCATCATTTAGGGTAACTGTGAAAGAAAAATAGAGCTTATTTGCAGTACTTTTTGCATATGTTTGTTTTTATATTTATTTATTTATTTATTTATTCATTTTTTGCAAAAACAGTGTGGGATTTGGACAATATTCTATAGTTTACAGATTTCATATCCATGTAGATAATAATGATAATGATGTTTTATTCTACTTCTTTTTTCCATAATTTTATTGAAAAACAAATAGCAATGAGACAGTTTCAAATCAATTTAGTAGGACAGTTTCAATAATTAATACATTACATATTGTTTTCTTAGTGATTATTTGTCGTACGAAATGCAGACATGATATTCCATTTGCAAATACTATTAGAACAGATCCCTCTGTTCACTGAATTAAGAGAATGTAGCTGTATATCTCTCTTAACTATTTTGAATCTACAGATACAAAATGGTCATTCAATTGTAATCCTTTTTTCTGTTTAGTTTTGTCATTTAAATATGATAAGTATGTGAATTCAGCAAAATATTTCAAAATAGTCCAATAGTCCACAATAGTATGTCTGGCAATGTGAGAAGTTGTTGACTTGAGTCTTTTACAGCTCAGCATAATAATATGGCTTTACTTCTTATACTTTGTTTTTATACTTTTCTGCTGGATGCGTATGTTTGATTTTAATATACTTTACAGGATATATATGTATCAAAGTTGTAAAACAGTTTGTCATAGTTATGAATGAATCTGATTTATGAACAATTCCAAATTATGAGCATTCTCCCCAGGTAGAACCCAATAAGTCAGGTACTTATAGCATTGCTGGCTGGAAAAAGTGTCAGCCATTACAATCATAGTAGACTGTTGGACTATATCGGGTTATTTTCCTGAATTCAACTACCTACAATCTTTGATACAACTTCTCTAACAGCAATAGAACATCCATTTGACAAAACAAAAAAAGGGCAGGATATAAGTAAAGGACTGTTTTGTTGTAAGAAAAAATATATATATATATATATTCATATGTGTACCAGATAGAATAGATACACAGCTACTTTCTCTTAGTTCACTGAGAAAAAAGGATTGTACTAATATTTTTAGACAAGATATCACATCTGCATCTTGTCCTCTGAATAACTATGACGAAAACAATATGCAATGTATTAATTATGTGACTGTCTTACTAACTTGCTTTGAAACTGTTTCACTGCTATTTTGTCTTTTTTTCTCATTAAGATTAATTTAAAAAATAAAATAAAATTACAATCATAGTGATTTTTTAGGTTCTCAGAATTATTGTTCTTTGTTTTGACAAATATCATGATTATAATTAACAGTGGATCTTATCAGGAAGAATTTTCTTATAAATCATTGTCAAACTTTTCAGATTAATTCAAATAATCAAGGGGTCCAGAGATGATATACATTAAAGCATTCTGTTGTTCAGGCTTCCTTCAAATGCATACTTTCCTAGAACTTTTAGTTTATAAAATTTAAAAGTCATGCAGTATTTAAATGTTGCTTCTCTAATCTAACCAGCCTTTTTTCTTTTCCTTTTTTTTTCTTTTTTTGTTTTGTTTATTTACTTGTCAAGTTGAAAACTGAAGAAATAAAGTCATTCAACACACCATTTAATGGGCTTGCAACCTGCCCTGCTGGCCAATATGAGGTACAGAAACAATGGAGACCCTCTCACAAGAGGGAGTTGGCATTGAATTAGGCACAGAAAATTGATTAGAATGTTAAAGCATCCTCAGCTCTGTCTTGCCTTTTGAACCCTTAATCTGTCTGGTTTTGTTTTGGGATCAGACCTAAGTGCAACCACAGCACAAAATACCTGGCACTGACAGCTGAAAGGGAAATCTATGTGGCTCGTGGTGTGCAGAAATATCAGTCCATAGTTGGTGGGTCCCAGGAAGGGCAGCCTGGCAAAGTAGCAGGGTACAAGACAGTTGCTCAGAGCACAGCATGGCACTGAGCGGAGGGAAGGAGGGAGGGAAGGAGAGAGAGACAGAGAGACAGACAGACAGACAGACAGACAGACAGACAGACAGATGGACTAATGGACAGACAGAGAAAGAGAGACAGGGACACAGAGACAGAAAGAGACATAGAAGCACACATAGACAGAGACAGAGGCACAGAGACATAGAGACAGAGACTGAGAGACACAGAGACAGAGATAAAGGGAGAGAGACTGAGAGACAGAGAGAACAAAGGAGAAGCTGGAAATGAAGACATGACCTTGTGCCTCAGGAACATGGTGATCTGCTTGTTTCTCTACTCCCTCACCTAGCAGCAAGCCAGCTAACAATGGTCCTAAAATCCAGTCCAAAGGCCACCCCTTTAATCTCATAAGGCTTTGGGTGGCCATCTGTTATAAACCACAGCACCATATATTTCTAAATATGTTAATCTACCTGAGGGAAGACAGGCAGTCATAGGCAAGGCTTCCAAATGTGGGTTCTGGAACCTGGGGTTACGAGGGTTACAGGAGTTTTGCAACTCCTGTGTTAAAGAAAACGCCTAGAGCTTATTTCTCAAACTCTTACTGATCTGAAATTGGACCTTCTTTTATGCTTGGTAAAAATCAAATGTCACCTTCTGTGTGGTACCCCACAGAGTACACCACTGTACCCCAGTGACAGCCTGTCCTTCCTGTCCGCACACAGCACAGCAGCAAGCATCTTATGCTTGTCCTCACTGGTACGCTGTATGTCCAGCTGTCTCCCCAGAACATTTGATTTCATTGTTGTGGGAACACTGCAACAGCATCATTCCACAAATCTAGATTGGACAGATCAAGGAGTGCACACAAGCCTTTGCTATAACCAAGAGGTACAGTAAGCTGAAGATGTAAGGCTGCTGTGGGCATAACACAGCCTACAGATTCTTGAGCAAACTTAAATAACTAGGAGTGCTCTCTGAAGTAGTAGCAAACCGTGTGCTACTCTTGACCTTTAAATACGCAATTTTGAACTATGTGGCTGCATTTATACAGTAATTTCTTTTGAAGTCTGTGACAATTCAAAAAATCTTGCAAGCCAACTACATAGCCTAGGAGTATTAAGAAAATTAACAGACAATAAATTATGACAAAACATTTTTAGATTATGATCTAAATTATCACTTATTGACATAAGATGTACATAAATCTATTATGAGTTAAGATGTTTAAAATATTATAGACAGAAACGCAGATTTTGTTAATTGCTATTGAAAACCACATAAACAAATGCAAAGACTTAGCATTAGACTGCAGCTGCATGCGACAAACCGCAGTGATACTGAACTACTGTGCCATGTCCTACTCCTGTCACAGGGAATCAAAGGCTGTGCCTGGATTCTCAGCTGTATCGCCTCCAGCCAGCTGCCGTTTTCAAGAGTCAACTGTGTAATGCACGCATAAGCCAGAAACATAGTCCTTCATTACCATTACCAAATATGAGTGACGGTACTCATTAGCATGCACTATGATTTTATGATACTGGCAGCAAAACACAGCAGCATCAGCACAGGCACGAACAACATTACACTAAGATGTTATGACAACAAGGACTCTGCTAGGTGACAGGAGTTTTACAGCTGCATGATAATATTCTAAGCCCACCATGGCATATGCTGTTCGTAGCTGAACAAAATATCATTCTGTGGTATATGGCATTGCTTCCGCTCTTGTGGATCTGAATACTTCTGGAAAACCTCTGTGGGTTTTGAAAATTAATCAAATTCTGAAACTGAAGCTTCACCCTATTTTTTAAGTCTTACTTTATATATATAAATATATATAAAGTAAGCTGATACTTTGCAAAACCTTGTGTGCCTGTGACATTAGAAATGTCTACGGTTGGTATACATTATCCTTTTCATCTAGTTAATTTCTAGCACCCTGAAAAGAAGTTTCTTCTTGCAAATGTTACAAGCTTTCTTTCAGGTAAGATTATTTTGTTTACGTTATATTATAAATTAAAATGCTTAAATTTATTCATTTTCAGAATGTAAAGACAGATAAATCCTCCACTGAGTTTTCCACTAGCCAAGTATTACTCAAATAATCTCATCTCTTTCTATGGAAAAATGTAACAAAATGAAAAAAAGCAGATTGCTTTTTTACTTAAGATTTTCAGAAAGTATGCATGCATCCTCAATGAAGATGTAGTTCAGTGATTTAAGATTCAAACTGAGGGCGGGGAAAATAGCTGGGAGATATCGATCTAAGCATCTGCCTGGCAAGCACACAGGCCTGTGTTTGATCCCCGGTACGACACACCATGCCAGGCCCTGGAACCTGGAAAGCACCATGCTGACCCCAAAACCAGGTGTGGTGGCACACTCCTGCAATCCCAGCTCTCGGGAGGCTGGGACAGGAGGACCACTATGAGGAGCAAGATCTTGTTGCTAATAAATAATAAATAAATAAATGAAAGATTAAAAATAAATTAATAAAATTTGGAAAAAATATTTAAACTGAAAAAAGAAATAAAAATACTAATCTCAGCAGGAGACAGGAGGAGAGCTATTGCCCTCTAGATATTGAAAAGCAAAGATTAGGGCCGGGGAGATGGCTCAGTGGAATAAGCGCTTCCCTGGCAAGCACAAGCGCCTGAGTTCAATCCCCGGTTCCCCCTGTCCCCCCAAAATGCAAAGATTAGGAGGTAAATCTTATCAGCTAGTGGAGGAAATTGTGCGTAAGGTCAGAAAAGGAAGAAAGCAAGTAGGTAGCATTCATTGAAAAGGACTCTTTTGAGTGTCTGAAATATCTGATTATAAGTTTTAAAACTGTTTCCAAACACATAGAGAAGTTTGCCATTCTCAGTACTTCTTTTCAAAATACACTTTATTCAAATACTAAGAACTTCTACCAACTCACTCTGAGAATAGTATTCATTATGCAGTGTCTGTCAGTGGGCAGGATACCTGATTACAGCTTATCAGGACATGAAAGATACTGAAGTACAAAAAAATTTTGCTTGCATGCAATCAAAAGACAACTAAATTGTTTGGAGCTCAATTGAGAAAGGTTTTGGCTTAATGTTGGGCTTATCCACATGTGTATTAAGTGCAATTTTCTTTTTTTTTGAGACAGGGTCTCACTATGAAGTTTGGGCTGGCTTTGTGCTCACTTTTGTAGCTCCTAGGCTGGTCTCAGACTTTCAGAGATCCTCCTGGCTCAGCCTCCCACTTGCTGGGATCACAGGTGTGTGCCACCATGCCCAGTACCAGTTAAGTGTAATTTTCAAAGGGACCAGCACACCAGTGCATCTGAGCTATTTCTTGCTGTTTCTTCAGAGCCTGGACCTATCTCCATACTTTCACAGAAAAAGCACATTCTTTAAATGAATCCTCCACTCATTTTGTGAGCTTCAGAAACCTGTCTTTTGCCACTAACAATAGGATCCTAACACTGACCTACTTTTACAAAGATATTGTTTAGGTATTTGCTTTAAATGCCCTTTTTATTTTTATGGTAGCCTGAAAATCATTTGTTTGTAAGCATTTTGGATATTCAAAAGGAAGCATTTTCCAAAGACAAAAGTGGAATAAAAATGCTTCTTGCTTTCTTACTCATTCCATGTTGTAGGTATGTACATACCGACAGCTTAGAAGTGCAGTGTTTTTCTTAGAGGAATCGTGTTTATTGGCAAGGAATATTTCTTCTCCGAATTGTACTGAATGTATAATTGCAACTAATTCCAGGGCCGGGAAGATGGCTCAGTGGAACAAGTGCTTCCCTGGCAAGCACAAGGGCCTGAGTTCAACCCCTGGTACTGCCAAAAAAAAAAAAAAAAAAAAAAAAAAAAACCAAACAACTAATTCCAGATTTTTCTTCGTAAAGATTTCCCCTAATCAGAAAATCAATTGGTTCATATGTTGTGCTCCTTCAGTTTTAGGTACCTTAGTGTCACTTCATGTCCATTGTCCCTAGGGACAGGCTCATTAGAGAGGAAGCATCTCCTGCAGAGAGCAGGGCCTGCGGCCTCGACAGGCTGCCAGGCGTGCAGCTAGGAAACAGAGAAATTCTCGAAGAGCTCTGCTATGTGCTACTTTCATTCATGAGACCCCCCCCAAAGATGAACGACAGTAATCATGGATATTTGCCAAACATTAGAGAGTAATTGAAGCTGTTGATTGGACACTGTGTAAATGAACATATCGATTATGAATATGAGTGTATGGTTTCTGTGTGTAATTTAGAAAGTGTACTTATTTACTGGTGCTCCTGCAATGCCCCACAGATTTGGTGGACTAAGCCTCCCGGGGCTCTGGTGCCCAGCATCCAACATTAGGCTCCTCGGGGCTCACAGCAGCTCATGCGCTCCGTGCCCGTCACCTCAGTCTGTTGCCTTGCGCTGATGCTGTCTTTCCCTCCTCTTCTCACTTTCTCACCTCTGTCTTTACATCCGTTTCTCTCTTACGAAGTCACCAGGCACTGAGAGTTGATTCCATCTAGATAATTTAGGAGGGTGCCCTCCTCTCAAAACCCATGATTTAATCACATTGCAAAGGTTGCTTTTTTCCTAAAAATATAGCATTCATAATCTGTGGAGTGAGACACAGGCAAGATCTTCTTCTAGACCATTTTGTCCATTACAAAAAAGAAGCTTTTTAACTTTCAGTTTTGTCTTGTTTTTAACAAATTTAGGTCTTAAAATTGGATTTATAATGATTCTTTGAAGAAAACCATCATGAATCTTTCATTGTATAAATTTTCATTAGATTGTGGTTATCGTAAACATAGTACTTTATCTTATTAATAATTTCCTCTGGAAAATTCTTGGTGGCAGTGGATGACAGCTTGTAGATTACCTCCAAACATTCAGCCATCGACACTCCTGTCCCATGTTGAATAGTTGGTCCAGTAATTCACTGGATAAATAAGAATTCACAATTAACAAGAAAGCAAGGACTGGGGAGACAGCTCAGTGGCATAAGCCCCCGATTGGCAGGCACAAGGTCCCAAGTTTGATCCCCTGTACTGTAAAAAAAAAAAAAACACACATATAAGCTAATATAATGGTGTTCTTCAGTGTATCTGTTTTGTAAAAGCCTTTAGTTAGAAACATTGTATTAGCATCCACTTGACTGGTAAAATGGGTTCACAGCGTGGTCTACCTGTGCCCATCATTTTAACAGAATTTCAGTTAACAGAGTTTCAGGGAAGGCAGCGTCCCTCAGAGTCAAATGCCCTCAGTGTGTGAGGGAAGGAGACCTCCCCTCATGGAACCCCAGTGAATTTTCACTTTTATTCCTTCTCCTGTTTAGTTTTATAACCTGAGCCTTCCTTCAACATGTCGAGAGAAGCATGCATATGTTTGCATATTTTTCTGCTATCAACTTTTCTCACCTTGTGAGGAGAACTGATTTTCCCACAAACAGTGAGATTTTTATGTAGGGAATAATGAAACCACTTAAAATTAATTTTAAGAAAAGTGTCACTTTTTTGTATTTACATGTACAGAAGTTATTGTGGAAAGTGATCCTGGGTTGATGACATCAATAGAAATGATTTTTGTGTATTTGTTATTATGTATAATCATAAAAAATTTTAGAAATATATAAATAGGCATTCATGAGAAGAGCAATTAAGCAATGAAAGGAAATACACATGTCCAACTTAAATTGAGAGATGCTAAATGTCATACATAAAATGAATTTGAAATATGTACAGTATATTCACTGAAGGTTCATGTCTTATATTTAAAAATCATATATATCTAGCTAGTAATTAAATAAGTGTAAGCACACTTCTAGAAGCTTGGATTAGATCCTATTCCTCTTATGACAAAATCACAGTTCTGTCATATAGTAAATTGAATGATTCTCTTGACATTAGTTGCTGGTAGGGCTTGAAATGATGAGAAAGATATCTGACTGTTTTCATATTAACTTTAATTCACACAATGACTCAATTCCCTAAGTTCTTGATCTTCATTTTCTTCAGTTTTTCATAATAATCTTGGACATTAGCCCATGAGATGATCATACAAAATGTTGTCTGTAGAAAAATAGATCAAGTGAAGACCTCTGTGATTCATTCCCACAACTCAAATTTAAGGGCTTGAAGAAGAGAAATCCCTTTGAATTCAGGTTTGGTGAAAAAACTTCAAATGAAGGTTAAATGACAGATATTTTTTCCTACCCTTAAGATTGTGGATGATAAGGGGCCGGGGAGATGGCTCAGTGGAATAAGCACTCCTCTGGCAAGTGCAAGGGCCTGAGTTCAATCCCCAGTTCTGCAAAAAGAAAAAAAAAAGATTGTGGATGATAATATGATGAATGTTATATCTAAACTCTACCAATAACATTAATTTTAAAATGATGGTTAATAATTTAGCACTAATATTTAGATGATAAAAGCATCCCATAAAAGCAGGAACCAAGACTGCCTCATTTTATTGGCAACACTTGTGAAACGTTCGTATCTGTATTCTCAGGGAATATGAATCATACATAAATAGCATATTCTATCTTGTACTCTTGCTTACTTATACTATTTTTTAAACCAAACTACCATTGAAAAATAACTTGTCTATAATTTATGTCAACTCCACATCTCTTCCATTCTAATCTCACTTGTTTCAAGAGGCTAAACTCTAAAAGCTTATTCCTTGTCTCTACCCACTTTTAAAAGAAAGAAATGATTTCTCGAATGACCTCTTTTGTGCTTGAGAGTAGTTGGTTATTTCACATCGCTAACCACACCAGCAAAGCAGAGACGGGCAACTTCATTGCTTGGTTCATGGGGAAGTTGTATTATAATTTGATGGACAGTTAATGTATGCTGGTGCCTAACTACTGGAGCACATGTGAAAACATTTCCTAAGATCCATGATACATAGAGCATTCTGCTGTTTGAATTCACAACTTAGTCATTAGAAAAGAAATGAAAACCATCTTGAATTATTCTACAAATAATTTCTTTATAGGCTTCACAGGCTAGTAATTCTAAGCACATATGTCACTTTATAACAACTTAATGAATAAGTTCACAAGAAATTCATCAATCATTTAAATCCATTTTACAAAGAAAGATGAAGAAGTATTGATTTTTTTCATCTCTTTATATGTCTTACATTTTTAACTTAAAATGAAAAATGTAGTAGTGGTGGTTTTTGGGAGTATGGGCCATTTCCCATGCTTAGTTAGATTACAATTCAACCCCTAGACACTTCAGAATCATTCTGGATTTGACCCCATATTCAGGGTCAGTAATTTTCCAGTTTTTTTTTAATTCCTTTATTTATTGCAGTATCTCGCTACACATCACGGATTCTTTTTTCACGGGGGTGGGGTGTGAGCTCAGTTGGCCCTGTGGGGAGGGGCTGGCATGGCATGTGGTGCTGGGGCTCGAACCGCGGTCCCTGGGAGGCGTTCTAGACCGCTGAGCTATCTTGCCAGCCCTAATTTTCCAGTTTTATAAACTTAGACAAATTATTTTAATTACTGTTAAAAACACATAGTTTGCATACATAAGGTACAGGTGAATGAATTAAAGTAACATCTGCAGGGTTAAAAGAGAAGATGACTCAGTCACAAGCCCTAGCATGTTATCTGGAATCCAGTAAACAATTTTTATTAGAACTAAGAGAAGACAGAAAATGCATGTAGGGAAATTTGGGTTTTTTTTTCCACCAAACTCTTGACTTGGGTGCCCCTGAGCTACATGTGCTGTATCCACTCACTAGCTTCTAGCAACGTCTTTATTTCTGTAGCCTCGCAGCACATGTCACCTGGCACCTTGCTTGTGACAATCAAGAATGTGTTCAGACATCGCTAAATGTGCTACAGGCAGAAGTGTCTGTCTGAGAACCACTGGCCTGCCTGAAGATCAGTCTACTCTGTGTAACCGGAGCCAGCACTGGGGACCAGTCTGCTTCCCTGTTCTCTAGATGTTTAGTGTATGGCAGGATTCATAATGCATAGGAACACAGTCTGTGTGTTTTGGGTAATTATTCCAGGACTTGAGGAACATCACTTCATTATGCAAGTTGTTTACAAGTGAGAGGGAAACACTGGAACCTAGACACATGAAATAAAATACAATAGTTAATGAGTATTCAGCAAATGCCCTGTGAATTTGAAAAAGAAATGACCATTGCGGGTAAATGATTCATACATAGGTACTAGTCTTTTTAAAGAAAGAATGACCACAATGTATAAAATTCAAGAATAATAAAAATGAAGATAAATACGTATTTAAGGTGGTAAAATACTCTTCTTTGTTCATTAGTAATTCTATTTATTTAAGTACCCTTAATATATGTTGTATGGAAGAATTAATTAGAATCACATACTGTTTAGCAACTTAATACAAATCAGGTGAATATATTAGAACAGAACATGTTTACAGTTACTTTGTTTTCATAAAAATGGAAAAATTACTTATCCTTGATGCATAAGCCTAGGTCCATCAGCCCCATCTGCTGGATGGGACTTGATTTTCTATTGCAAATTTATACTTTAGCATTTTACATCTCTGCACCTTTCTCTGAGGGATATGGGAACCAATCTTTCTGTGTAGTCATTTGGTATGATGAACGGCAAAGAGTGTGCACCTGTACGAACCAGGTATGAATGCACCTTTATGCTTCATCTCACTGGGTTTGCTTTTGATTATCTGGGCATCATAGAGGGTCCAACAGATCCAGGATGTGTTTTAAAACGTTTTTTGAGTTCTGTAGCTCAGTTCAGTACAATGGCAGAGCTCCAAAGTGAATCATTAGGTTCATGAATAGATGGAGCTGATCCACTATGGCAAAAAACAGAAGGGAGGTGTGGGTGGATGTCGATAAGGATGATGATAGTAATGATGACTTTGACATTAGCCAAGTGAACCAAGGGCAAGTGATACAGACTCCGGGAACACAAACTTCCTTGATTCTGATGGCAAAATAACAATGTGAGGGCTTGCCAAATAGCTCAGCAGATTAAATCGTCTGCTTGGGTAGACTCAGGGGCCAGGAGTGCTGGCCCCATTCCCGGGGTGCACTGAGATAGCAATTGAGACTGGGCACAGTGGTGCGTGCCTGTAATCCCAGCACTTGTGTGGCTGTAAACAGAAGGATCACTGAGTCCGATTTTTGCAATGAGGCCCTGTAGACTCTAACCTAAGTACAAAACAAAACAAAAAATACCAATGTGAGTGTGTATTTGACAAGCTGAAATGTTGCATGGTCACACAACCTAATAGAATGATCCAATATTAGAACTATGCCTGAAAATATAGGGAAGGTCTTGGAAGGAGTGAGAAGTATTTGACAGAATGCCAGCCTTGCCATTCAGTGCTGGAAATTGTAACACACAAAATACTACAAAGTGCTGTGAAATACACAAATGCAAGTAAAAGGCTCTGCATGCACCAAGAGCCATGTTCAGCAATGTATTTATTATGACAGCTCACTAGCTGAGCTGAAAGCATTCATTCATCTGCTGCGCTTAGCACAGATTTCTCATGGTGATTGCAGGACTATAAGAGACTTATGGGAAATTGATGGGGCAAAATATAATATAAAAATTCATGCCCTTGTAGATATGAAGACATTATGCTTTGAATTTAAATATTTATCCTGGAACTCAGCAGTCAGGCCCTTATTCATGTAGTAATAAACCAAATGATGTCCTGAACAGGCTTGACCCTCCCACCTCCCAAGCTAATTGGAATGTGACATTTGACAATTGGTTTATCAGTTTCCAACTCATGGTGCATTTGCTAACAGAGCACAAGTTGACCAGCACAGGAATGTTAATGAAATTACGATCAAGATGTTGTAATTTTAAGACAAAGAATTCTATAGTACCATCTTTGAATTTCAGGAAGATGTAACATTGGCCTCAAAAATGGCAAAGAAAACCAGACTGGCATGGCTGATGTTAACGGTTCACCGTGATGAGAATACTAATAGGGAAAACCTGACAAAGTGGAAGGGTGGGATGAAAACTTGCAGCAGGAACAACAACAAAACCAGAAAGTGAAGTAGATGCTATTGACGAGTTGTGCAGCAACCATTGTGTCACTTGAAACACAAAATACTAGCCAATGGTTGTGTTTTTCTCAATCTTAAATATGTGTGGCAATTTGACAGTTCACAAAGGGATAACAACTACTGAATATCATGGAAAATTTTCTTAGAGTATTGGGACTAGAGCTCATGAGAGATCATTTACAGCAGAAGAAAAACAAAATGTTTCTGTCCGGAGAACTACCCACAAAAAAATGTTAGGGGCTGGGGAGATGGCTCAGTAGAGTAAGTGCTTCTCTGGCAAGCACAGGATCTGAGTTCAATCCCCTGATCCACCAAAAAAAAAATGTTACAGCACACTGATGAACTGACAGGTGAATGGACAGATGCAGCATCACAAAGACCTGCTACTACATTAAGAAAACCAAAAGGATGCCAATTGTGTCCTACAAAAAAGTACAGGAAAGAAAAGATACAAGCTATCAGGGTAAATGACAGTTATGTTTGGGACATGAAGTGTGCAGACTGTCTTGGACGTGACAGTTGAAGCAAAGCTTATTTCTGTGGTAAGTTTTTGTTTGTAATTACACTGCAGTTGACATAGGTTTTATTTGTAATGTTTTCTTTTGGATTTTATAACCAGGAATCAGCTGATGTGAAAATGTTGATGACTAAGCCCTCATTATGTATTTTGTTTTTTGTTTTTTTTTTTTGTTTTGTTTTTTTTGTCTTTTTGAGACAGGGTCTCACTATGCAGTTCAGGCTGGCCTTAAGCTCACTTTGTAGCTCAGGCTGGTCTCGAACTCACAACAATCCTCCTGCCTCAGCCTCCCGAGTGCTGGGATTACAGACATGCGCCACCATGCCTGGCTGTATTTTGTATTTGATTTTAATCTACATCTTGTTTCCCTGCTAAGTGCATGTGGGTAATACAGAAGGAAGCACCTGACAAAATAGGAAGAAAAGAAAGGTGAGGAGACCGCCACATAAGAAAGGGAAGCTAAACACAGGCACTGTCAGGGTGAGATGTGTGAATAAAACATGCAGGCGTCCTGTGTGGAGACTGCCTTGCGTGTGAGGGCAGCAGCAAAGCTTACTTTTTGAATAGACTTCTGTTAGCATTCTCATCGCAATTCACAAGGAATTTACTTCTGATGCTACCTTTTGGGTTTTGCAAGGGAGTACACAGCTGTTGTAAAAATGTTGATGTGTATTCTAAATGCACAGGAACTGTTAAGAATCTGATAATTTACGTTACTGATATTTTGTGTTCCTGTTAACGACACAATATATGACATAATCAAAACCTCCTTACAAAGCAGCAAGACCACTGAGTTGACCAGTGTGTGCTCTAAACAAACCTAGGAACATAAAAGATGTGCTGTCAACATGAGCAATGGATAAGTATGGAACATGATGTCGTCATGTGCACAGATTGTCTTACGTATAATAATTGAAGCAAAGATTTTTTGTAGCATCCTACTGATGTTTTCATTGTAGTTCACATGAAAATTTATTTCTGATATTATTTTTAGACATATATATATATATATATATATATATATATATATATATATATATATATATATATATATATATAATGTATATTGAACTAGGGATTGAACTCAGGCCCTTGCACTTGCCAGGGAAGCACTTATTCTTCTGAGTCATCTCCCTGGCCCCCCCTGTTTTGACTTTTTACACCAAAATCCAGTTGATGTTGAAAATATTGTGGCTTTTTTAATAAACAATAAATGTTAAAACCTCAATACTTTACTTTCATGATTTTCTGCCTGTTAAGGACCCATTGCTTAATATATTAAAGCTGATAGAATTGTAACTAATAATTTATTCATAGTACTATGCTAAAAAATAAACATCTGCCTGATGGGTTCACAGTTAGGCACCTTAATGACAGAATTGGCCTCATGCCCATAAAAGATGGGATCGTGAGAAGGATCCATGTATTTTCAGTGCTACGTAAACATCTTGTGAACCTCATCAGTATAGTATCTACACTGCGACTTTTTATTAGTATTCAGCTTTTTTTTCTTTTTCTTTTTGGTGGAACTGTGGATTGAACTCAGGCCCTTGTGCTTGCCAGGGAAGGCCCCCAGTATTCAGCTTTGATTCAAAATAATATAGAGCAATACAATATAACAAAGTTATTCAAAAGATCAAAGTAAAATTAAAAATAACAAGTTAACCACAATTCCAGGGGCATGAATTTAAGTTGTGAAAGTCTCATTATAATACATTTATAGGGTTATGAAGGATGGGGAAATGTTCATCGAAAGATCTAAGTTATAGTTAGAATATAGTTATGCTGTGCTGTCACACAGTAAGATGACTACTGATAATGTTAATGTGCTGCTCACCTCAGAGCTAGAAGAGGTAAGCAGTAACTGTTTAAGGAAATGGATATGTTTTGCCTGACTTAAATGTTATGCAATATATTGTATCTGAATATCACATGGTATCCCATGGATATACAAAATTTTAATTTTTCATGTACATGTCAGTTAAAACTTAATTAGTTTATTTTTTTAGATCTATTTGTTTATTTGGCACAGGGTCTCACTATGCAGCTTGGACTCACAGAGATCCTCCTGTCTCAGCCTCCCCAGGGCAGGGACCACAGAGGGCGCCACCACACCTTGGTTTCACCATCGCGGAGCTGGCACGGGATATGGTATCAGAGATCAAAGCCAGGTCTCTCGCTGGCCATGCAGGGGCCTCGATCTCCAAGTTGTCTCCCTGGCCCAATAATTTAATTTAAATAGAACTAAAATACACACCTTTACAAAATTTTATATATTTACCTGTTACAGTTGGATAGGAAATATAGCAAGACATGAATAGTCAAAATTAAATTAAGAAAATAATCCCATTTGTGATTGCACTGATAAAAATAAAATCATTACAAATGTATTTAAACAAAGAATCATAAAGCTTATATTTCCAAAGCCACCAAATATTTCTGTAAGAATTTCAAAAATTTGAATAAATGTAGGTATATTCCACGTTCATGATCAGAAGAAAATATTGATAAGGTTACAAAACTCACATCGACGCACAATCCCTATCAAATTTCTTTCTTTAATTTTTAATTAGTTAATTAATATTTTACAGTACCAGTGATTGAACTCAGGACTTTGTACTTGCCAAGCAAGGGCTTATGCTGCTGAGCTAAATCCCTGGTCTCCCTATGAAATTTCTTGGTAATATTTTGAAGTTCATGAAGAAATGAAAGATCATAGAATAGCTAAAACAAAGTTGAAAGACTCAGACTTACTGATTTCCAAACTTACTTCACAGTTACAATAGTAAAGATATTGTAATACAAGTAAAAACACAGTAGACAGTAGTACATCCTAAAAATAAACCCTAATTCCCTAAATTTTACATTAATTCTATGATTAATTAATCATTTTTCAGTGAAGGTGCTAAGATGACTTAATGGACAAAGAATAATATTTGCAGCAAAAGGTTTTGGGAGAAATGGATATTTGCCCTAATACCTAAAAATAAAACATACGTATATATATATATATATATATATATATGAAATAAAACTGAGTACTTAGCTCATTATGTACACAGAAAATTAACTCATGATTAGAAATCTACATGTGAGAAATAAAACCATAAAATTCTTAGCAAATCAACAGCTCATATAATACTTAAAACAAAGCACAGGTGTAAATATTCATGTACTTGGGCATGGAAATGGTATCTTATTCATGACTATGGTTTCTTATACATGAACCAAACATATACATAGCAGAAATAATAATAATATCAGAATTACAGTTTTATACTTCTAATTGCAGCATCATAACAGTGAAAAGACCACAAAACAATAGGAAATTTTGCAAAGCATATACCTCTGATAAAGAACTTGTATTAGAGCACAAAACAACATTACAATACCTTAACAAAATAGACAAACGAGACAATGGCAAAGGGTTTCAATCTTTTTTCAAAGAAGGCGTACAAATTTCCTCATGTTCAACACATTTATTCATTATGAAAATTCAAACCAAAACCTAAAGTATGTTACAATTGCACATCTCCTGGGCCAGCTATCATCTAAGAGACAGATAACACAATTGGATGGGCAAGAGAGAAACTGAAGTCCTTATATATTGATAATAGGAAGGTAAAATTGTGGGAAACACTTTAGAAAAGCCTGGCACTTCCTTCAAGGCTACATGTGGAGATACAATATTATCTAGTAACTCTATTTCAGTTTTATACCCAAGAAAAATAAAAATACATGTCAAAAAAGTACATGTCCATGTCAAAAAGTGGAAGTAGTCAAATGTCTAGCAATCAGTATTTGTGACTTACCTATGTAATCCGGTATGATTTGGTAATACAAAGAAGTTGCAACAAAGTTAATCTTGAAAACATGTTACTGAAAGAAGCCAGACGTAAAAGAGTGCTATTATTCCATTTTTTGAAAAAATTTGTTACTGTTTTCCCATTTGCTTGGTCATAATGAGAGTTGTATTCAGAGCTAGAATGTTGCATCTTTGAGGACACTTCCCTAAACATCCAACCAAGTTAGTTACCTAATCGCTCACTCTGGATGTTATTTAATTTTAATGTTCTACACAATACCAGATTTTTTTTTTTTATGTCTTTTTGAGACAGGGTCTCACTATGCAGTTCAGGATGGCCTTAAGCTCACTTTGTAGCTCAAGTTGGTCTTGAACTCACAACAATCCTCCTGCCTCAGCCTCCCAAGTGCTGGGATTACAGGCATGTGCCACCACGCCCGCCAATACCAGATTCTTAATGTTCATTTAAAGTAGTTATCTAATCCTTCTCTAAATATTATTTAATTCTAATAATCTGCATAAAATCAGCCAAAACCCTTCCTTCTTTCCATCCTTTCTTTCTTTTCAATTTTGCTAACGATACTGAATGAAAAGCAATCCATAGATGCAAAGACTTGATCTCGCTCCTCCCAGCTGTATCCCTATGATGAGGAAAGCCAGCAGACATAGAGCGAACCACTTACAGCACACTCTCCATAAGCATTCGGGGAGAGTCAGAGACAAAAGTGTTAAATTAATAACCACCATTTCATGTATTTTCTACAAAATTTTTAGACAAATGGCTATCTACATCTATATCTACATATATGAAATGAAACATGATAATTAGCTTGCCATATACACAGAAAACTAACTCAAAATCAATTCATCTGTTTTAAAAAGCACTTCTCTAAATGCATTTCATTATTTTTAAAAACATGTATTTATTGTCATTCAATTATTTATATAGACAAAATTGTGTGTATTTATGGAATAAGACATAATATATATATATACATATATATATGTAATTGCAAAATAGCTATACTGAGTGATTCATATATGAACTGATTAGCACCTGCATTACCTTTCATATTTGTTTTGTCTAAGGTGAGAACACTTAAAATTTGCTCTTTGAATGATTTACAAACACCATCTAACACATTTCTCCTACCCCTAGTCTCCATGTCACAGAATGTCAGTAAGTTGCACTGTCTCATGTAATTTTCACAACAGCCCTTGGAGGAGAGGGGTGTGATAGTTGGATTTCCATTTTTATAGAAGCTAACCCTGTGCTTGAGATTGCACGGGTTACACTGGAGCAGGATGCCAGCTGTCACTTCCTTACCACAAGTACCATCTCTTTAATATTTATCCTATTCTACTGCCAGGGCTTAGGCAGTTTATTCTACCCACAGAGTTTAGAGATATTACAAAATGCTTCAAAAAGTAGGGCTTTTTAAACATTATATTATCTTTCTTGTTGCTGGACATAATACCTGGCTGTCACATCTTGAAGAAAGGGTTGATTCAGCGCCCAACTTGGGGGAATTCAGCCCATGGTCTCCTGACTCCAAGGCCGAATGTGGTGCAGGGGTATGGCGGAGCTCGGCTGCTGAGGCCGTGGCAGTCAGGGCAGAGGGCAGGGACAGAGCTAGAGAGGACTGAGTGAGGGACCGCATAGAGTGCCTCTGAGACTGCACTTCCGTGATGCACACAGACATGCACAGAAGCATTGTCTACTATTGCTTGAAGCACTTCCTAATCCAGTGAAGTGGACATTGAATTAACAGTCACAGTCCAACCCTTGTCAACTTCACACCCAAATATGTTTCATTAAACCATACTTAATCTCCAAATAAATACAATGGCTATATTATATATGTCTTTAAATGTATCTTTTTACCAGTCAAAACATGAATATTGTATTTTATTATAAAATATTAGACATTACTTTTGAGATATATAATCTGAACACTCTCACTTGTATTTGCTGTCAGCATGAAAGACAAGGGGTTACGTAGCAACCAACCACATGAACTCTTGCTCTGTTGTCACAGCATACGTAGTAGCATTCAGTCAGATTAAGTCAATGTTTTATTTGACCCACTCAGTGTTTTATTTTTTTTTTTTCAGTACTGGGAATCAAGCTCAGAACTTTGTGCTTTCCAGAACGACCCTTATGGCACTGACCTATTTCCCAGGCCCCTCCGTCAGTGTTTTGTAAATGACCTTTGGTTATGGTCAGCCAGGAGCTCTGAGGTTTATGTTTTAAACATAAGGCCAGTTTTCATCTGTAGACCCAAAGCTGTTGAATGCTGTGCAGCCAGTGTTTAGACTTTTTCCTACTCTGACAGGCTTTTGCCTGCCCTTGGGAAAGTGTTTTGAACAATGAAATACCTCTAAGTTCTTGTACATAGACAACTATACTGCATTTGTGAAAAACAGTCTTAGCATCATTTTTATTAGTTGACAAACTGAATGTATATTACAGTATTAAGGTTAAAATCTTTCCCAGCTCTGGGCTTTTATGCATAACTAAAATGAAGAAGTAAAGAGAAAGTTATCACAGTTACAACTTACGTTCATACTTCCATCTGATATAATGCAACTATCCTGCACACAACTGAAAATTTATTTATTTATGTATTTATTTATTTACTTGCTTATTTATTTATTTATTTTGTCTTTTTGAGGCAGGGTCTCACTATGCAGTTCAGGCTGGCCTTAAACTCACTTTGTAGCTCATGCTGGTCTTGAACTCACAACAATCCTCCTGCCTCAGCCTCCCAAGTGTGGGGATTACAGGAATGCACCACCACGCCCAGCCCACAGCTGAAAATTTAGTAACCCCTTCTATAATGTCTTCAGCATTTTTAAAAGCCCACATTCAAGTCTCTTCAGAAACTGAAAGGCAAACTCTTTAGATGTGAACTTATTTCAAAATGAATGAATCACAGTGCAGTGGCATAAGGTAATCAGTCCCATCCCAAAATGAAGAAAAAGGGGAGTAGCAAAGAACTGGACCAAAGAAAGGCCAAACTTAGCAGCACACACAGGAAGTCTTGTAGTTTCATTTCTGGCATTTAGGTGAAGTGCAGGCTCCAGCCCATTGCCCTCTCTCTTCAGTGGAATGTGTTCACAGCCTGCAGCTTTCCTCAGCAGAAATTCTGTGATCACAGCATCTCCAACATTTTGAAGTCTCCACTGCACCTTTCTTTCGTTCTCTTGACTTTACAAAGTCCTCTCACAAAGTCTCCTTTGACCTTCCAGGATTTCCTTCAAAATCTGTACAGAAGTCTTTTTGATCCCATAACTCATGTAATTTGCATGTCAGCAAAATCAGTATTGCATGGATGATGTCAAAGTCTACTACCAGGGGAAGGAGCAACTCAGTCTCCTTGGACCGTAGAGCACTGTCTTTGGGGGCTCCAGGTGGCTGAATACAGTGGGATGCGTCCCAAGGAACCAATTCTCTAGAGATCCTATTGGAGTATGTGTTTTATGGATTGTCTTCTGTCTCACTCTTCTCTTGCTGGGACAAATACCCCATGCTGAAAATGAAGGAAGGAAAGGATTATTTAGCTCACAGTTAATGGAGGTTTCAGTCCATTCTGGGAGTGACACATGGCAGAGAGCAGCCTTTTATGGTGGCAGCAAAGAGCAAGAGGAGCCAAGGGAGGAGCAGCAGCAACAATGGCAGAGAGAGCAAGTCTGTGTCCCTTAAACTGCATTCAGCCTATATGCCCCAGGCTGGGTGTGGTACTCACACCCATAATCCCAGCAGTATTAAGACCCATAATCCAGCCTTGCTCATGAATTAATCACAAACTCTTAAAGTCCCTGACCCACGACTGCATGAGGCTTTGGAGGGAACAACTAGACACAAGCCCTACATCTTCTTAAAGGAAATTTGACATTTTATACTCTTGGTCTGAGACAAGGTAACTGATGCATACACTTTGGAGGTTTACTTTGGCTCACAGTTTGTACAGATTTCAGCCCAATGTTAGCTAGCTCCCTGTAGAATCTTCACCGTGGCAATGAAAAGCCGCTCCTGCCATGGCTTCCAGGAAGCAGAGAGCTAAGCGAAGGTCCAGGAAAGGAGAAAAAATGCTTCCAGGTCACCCTGCCACAGCTATGCTTCTTCAGATCCTGACTCCCAGCATCAAGGAAGCTGTAGTGCCCCTAAATTCATTCTATACATTCATGCTTCTAAATTGATGAGGCTGGGTGACATCCAGATCTACATCATAACAACCTTTATGACTGTAAGGGGCGGGGCTTTGCTAGTGACTGAAATGTCCCATGGCATCTTTCTTCTTGTCCCTGTAAGAAGTGATTGGCTTCTTTTTAGCAGTGCTAATCTCCTTAGCAGTCATACATCCTTTGGCCCAAACTTTACACATGTTTTATTTTTAGGCCAAATTTTAACAATATTTTTTTTCCTGCCCTTCATTTTGCCTCTAGTTATAATAAATGTCAGGAAACAGCGAGCAGTGTCCAGGCCCAACTTGCATTTTGAACTGCTTTGAAATTTCATCAGCCAGAAAATTAGTTCTCAGCTTTAATCTCAGTCTTCTGCACATTTCAGGGCATGAGCAAAGTGTAGACAATTTTCCTGATAGAACATAACATAAATGACATAGAGTCTGAGTACACATTCTTATTCCTAAAGCCTCATGAGTCTGGGTTTACTTTTCACATTCTTATCAGTATTGGCATCTTGCAAGCTCTCCCTAGCTACCAGGCTCTGCTTATAGAATTGTAGAGCTTCTTTAACCCAATCCACATCTCAAACCTTTCTAAACTCCTGCAAACCAGTTCTAAAGGCTTCTAAACCACATAGTCAGGTACTTGCAACAATGACCTCGCTAATTATTTTCTGTGTTCATCAGCTGTCCCATTGTTGAGACACAGTACACAATATGCAGAACTTTTTTTTTTTTCAGAACCTGGGATTGAACTCAGGCCTTTGTGCTTGCAAGAGAAGCACTTATTCTACTGAGCCATCTCACCAGCCCATAGTACATAGAACTTGACAGAGATTTACATTTGCTTAAGGTTTCAGTCTATGATCAACCAGCTCTAAGGAAGACACTATGGAGGAGCGGTGTGCCAGGGTAAAGCTTCTTAGTTCAGGCCAGCCAGGAAGCAGAGCAAGGCAAGTGTGGTGGATTGACAAGAGATAGACACCTTGCAGCAATCTGTTGAACCAAATCAGCGTGGTGCTGGGAGTAGAAAGCCCACCCAAGGATTATTGCCAACAACGTCAGAGGAAGATCTGGAGAGAAAAAAGCTGAAAAAGCTGTTGAGAGCTGTTGGTTCTCCTGGGGCAGTTGGTTCTCCTGAAAGAACTTGTCATGATGGCTTTCCTGATATGAACTTGACTGTTCTCCTTGCCAGAGGAGCTCTGGATCTGGTTGTCACTTACTGCCTACAGTTCACTTTGAGGGAACTCTTGTCCTTACTTTGAACATCACTTCCTGAGTGATAGATCCCTTAGCCTGCTGGCACAATTCCTTTATTCCACTGGCACAGGCTTTCAGCCTCCACCACTGACCTTTGAGCCTTCCCAATGTAAATCCTTTAGACAGACCTTCATGAAGTTGTTTAGCTGCACTCATGCAAGACATTGCCATGGGATCCAGACCCTCAGCTGCTGGATTCTTTGGGTTTGTAATGCGTGGACAGATTTCCCTCTCTCCTTCTTCTCCTTCTCCTTCTCCTTCTCCTTCTCCTTGTCCTTGTCCTTCTCCTCCTCCTCCTCCTTCTTCTTCTTCTGGACAGAGTCTACACTACATAGATAAGACTCCTAGTGATCCATCTGTGTTCAGCTTCCCAAGTGCTGGTATTACAGTCACTTGTCATCACGTGCAGTCTCAATCTGCATCTCAGCATGCCCCAGGGGAAAGGACTAGCACAGCATGCTGGGGATCGAACCCTGACCACTTCCTGTGCCTAAGCAGGTGCTTTAATCCACTGAGATGTTGGCCTGGCCTTCCTGGTGTCTTTATAGTTGATTCTTTGGGTGAGTTCTATAAAATTATCCTATCAATTATGTGTCCTGTGTTGTTTTTCTTGCAAAAGCAGACTACAATAGCAAGAATGCCAGAGAGAACTGGGGGAGGGCCATATGTAGCACACCTCGATGATCCAGCAGGGTCATGATTTATTAATACTGTAGGTATTTCTTAGCCCAATAAAGTTAAAAAAAAATCAGGACTAATGCTCACAACTTTTTTTTTGCTTTTGTTTTTGTTTCTCCTTGTGTTTAGTACAGGATCTATAAGGTCTCACTATACAGATTGGACTTGTAGGGATCCTTCTGCTTTCAGCCTCCCAAGTGCTGGGTTTACCAAGTGTGCGCCACCTTGCCCAATCTACATCGCTGTCTCAGCACACCCTGGGGGCAGGGCCCGCACAGCAGGGGGATCCACCACCACTGGCTGCTTGCTCTGCCCAAGCAGGCGCTTTAGTCTGCTGAGCTATCTGGTCTGCTCTTTCACAACTGTTTTTGTATGAGCAAGGTTTTCATAGACCTGCTGAGATAATGTAGCACCTACAAGTATGGGGGAGAGGACAGTATGAAACTCGTAGTGAGCAAAAAGTGGTTGAGTTTGGCAGCTCAAGATGAGTTAACTTCACAAAACAGGGTTGGAAAATAAAGTCAATGCTATAAGGAACTTTTTGTATTTTCCCAAAATTACTAGCTCAAACATTTATTGAGTACTCATTTTATTCCTCTCCTTATATTCCAGTTAACTAATAATCTCTCTTAAGCCTAGTAAATATCTTAGGCTTCTCTTCATGCTGCACCATTAATTTCATGAGACACATTTTTCTCTCCTAAAATGAGGAAACATAAATTCACTTAATATAAAGTAATAAAATGTTACCTGGAGATAGTTTTAAAAACCAATAATATTTAAGTATCTCATACACAAAACATAATTTGACTACAATACCTATCAAAAAAAGATTGATGAATGAAAAAACATCAGGTAAAATCATGCACTGTTAATAATATAGTTTCCACTTTGTATTTCAAGAGATGATACTGTGGGCACATTAATAGACCTAAGAAAATAAAAGTGGGCGGGGCAGATGGCTCAGTGGAATAAGTGCTTCCCTGGCAAGTGCAAGGGCCTGAGTTCAATCCCCAGTTCCACTACAAAAATAAATGAATAAATAAATAAATAAAAAGACTGATAGCAAGATGAGTACCTCAATGAACTTAAGCACATTATAAAAAAAGAAAAGAAAAGAAAAGAAAAGAAAAGAAAAGAAAAGAAAAGAAAAGAAAAGCATCTCCTCTGGTGTTCCAACCAAGAAATTAAAATAAAAGAAAAATGAAAAACAAATATTGAGTAGCTAAATCAAATTGTCTTTCTGAATTTAAGGATTTGTCTGTATTTTGGCATATTATTTTTGAATTTGGAAGAAGCTCATCTCCCAAATTTAGGCTCTATTTCTGGTTTGTAGATGGCCATCCTGAGACCTCAGCTAGCAGAGACAGTCACAAGGCAGCGGCACTCATGTACTTTTATAGAGAGGTGCTGATCTAATTCATGTAGGTTTTGACCCCAGAACTTAATCACCTTCCAGGAGTTCATCTCCCAAATTTAGGGTTCATGTATAAATTTTTGGAGAGCGCCAGTATTCAGTCTGTTGTGCATCCTTTACCTCCACATAATTTCCCCTGCTTTCTTATCTAATTCAAAACGCGGTCCTCCCTGATTTGGATTGCATCCCACTCAGTTGTGGAGGACCACATGAGCAGTGTTCCTTGAAAGAAGAGCAGTCAGGGCTGGGGAGATGGCTCAGTAGAATAAGCACTTGCCTGAAAGCACAAGAACCTAAATTCAATCCTGCCAAAAAAGAAGTAGGAGAAGGAGGAAGAGGAGGAGGAGGAGGAGGAAGAGAAGGAGGAGGAGGAGAAGAAGAAGGAGGAGGAGAAGAAGAAGGAGGAGGAGAAGAAGAGGAAGAAGAAGAGGAAGAAGAAGAAGAAGAAGAAGAAGAAGAAGAAGAAGAAGAAGAAGAAGAAGAAGAAGAAGAAGAAGAAGAAGAAAGAACAGTCATCTCCATTATGGCTGAGCGTGACTCTTGTATTGATATGTACAGAGCTGGCTAGGACTTTTCCTTATCCTTCCCCCTCTTTTTAAATTTAATTTATTTTTTATTCATTTAAATGATAAAATAAATAACAGTGAGACAGTTTCAAAACAGGTTAGTAGGACAGGTACAATAATTAATACATTGTATATTGTCTTCTTAGTGGTTATTCAAAGGACAAGATGCAGACATGATATTTTGTCTAAACAGTATTAATACAAACCTTTTTTCTCAGTGAACTAAGAGAAAGTAATTGTATGTCTATCTTATTCTGTATACACATGTATTTTTTTAATACAAAATTATATTTTTATATCCCCCCTATTTTGTTTCATTTTTGTCAGAGATGGGTGTTCCATTGCTGTTAGAGAAGCTGTATTGGGAGGTCTTTAAAGGACCTTTTCATACTTGATGCCAGTTCAAATATTGTAGGTACTTGAATTCAGCAAAATAACCAAATATAATCCAATAGTATGTAATAGTAGTGGGTTTTTAGCGGAACTGATAATTGTCAGAAGTTGTTGACTTGAGCCTTTTACAGCTCAACATATTAATATGGCATTATTATATAACCTCATGTTTACGCTTTTCTGATGGATGGTTAAGATCAAGTTGAAGCAAGACCTATTTAACTAAAAATGAAACTTTTGTATTTGACAATGTGTCAAATTCTCTCAGGACTTACCCTAAAACCATGTACAGCACTTTGTAGATCTTTTGTCAGTGTCAGCCACCTGGCTGTGTCATAGACATTGCTTGACCAATTTGTTTTCTATAAAAGTCTGAGAGTGAGCCAGGCGTGGTGGCACATGCCTGTAATCCCAGCACTCAGGAGGCTGAGGCAGGAGGATTATTGTGAGTTCAAGACCAGCCTGAGCTACAAAGTGAGCTTAAGGCCAGCCTGAACTGCTTAGTGAGACCCTGTCTCAAAAAGACAAAAAAAAAAAAAAAAGAAAAAGAAAAAAAGAAAGCCTGAGAGACTTTTTTCTCTCTAGGTGACTCTTCCTAGGCACACTGTACATCATTGAATAATTTCCTCTGTATCACCATAATCTCCTTGATCAGAAAATTTGGGACACCACTAAGATACAGGATGTCACATCACTGGTTCTCTTATGTCCTGAATCCTCGCTGACCTTGAAGGTCTATGGTCAAAATATTGGCTATCCTTTTAACCCCTCTATTTCTCTAATCTTTGGTCTGCAAACTTTAGTTGTTAAACATCCAGAAGAGAAGCTTAATGATATTATCACCTTGTAACAGAGGCAGTTGGGTTTAACCTCACATTCTTTCTGAATATCAAGCACTTTAGACATAACATGGAACTTCAGTTGGCATTAAGCGATGCATATTGATCTAGCCGAGGTGCTGGTGGTAGTCTCTGAGGATGACACGTGTGTTTCCCTGATAATCCACACCTGCCACTCTTTAATATGAGCCAGGTTGAGACCAGACAAATAGCTGTACACTATTGGCTGGGATTGAGACTTGAGATAGAGGCAATGATCTTCCTGGGCTTGAAAGATTACAATCAAAGCTGAAGCTCTAGACCTCAAAATGTTAGGTACTATCTCAATAGTATACTGCATATTTTTCTCTCTGTATGTGACAGTGGTAAATGCAGGCCCCCTATCTATCGTAGCTCACAGTATTCACCTACTTCCTGTTATTCTGTCACTCATTCTCAAGGCACTCCTCCTTTATGACTCAGTAAAACCCAGGTTGCACCCTGGGTTGAGGCCTTTTTTTCCAGATAGCCTTTTACAGCTCAACATATTAATATACCATGTCTGAACTTCGGATCTGTTGACTCCCCATAACTATAAATATGCTTTAGTGTCTTTATTCTCACAGTGGGTTGCACTGGAAGTGGTAGACTGGAATTAACTTGACAGGTTCCAATAACTTATCCATGTGATTACGATTACAAACTTCCCAGACTGAGATGAGCGCCAAAAAGGGCCTATGTTCATTAAATGGGCCCCTTTCCCACTTCCATGAAAGTTCTCTTAATGCTTTTTATTTTCCCAGAGCCTCTAGCTGTATCCCACTCTGTAAATATCCTCTTTCCAAGATTTAAAATACCACTGGTTAAAAGCGATCTTCCAATAGCAGTGTGTACTACATTACAAGCTATGATCTTGACTTCATTTGTCAATATTTACTATCTTTCTTTGAATAACTCACTATGGTTGCAGAATGCTGTACTGTGTTGGATTGTGGTGTCGAGTTCAAGCACCTAAGTTAGTTGAATGTCAATGGAGTGCCCACTTTTGACAGGTGTAGACAAAGGAAGGGTTGTAGAAAGAAAAAATCATGATGTGTGTGTATAGACAGTACAGTTGGGATAGATAACGCTGTGCTTCTACATAATTCTATGAGAGGCAAGATTATGTCGGCTTTTAGTGCTATGGTCATCCACTCGGTAAATAATTATTGAATTTTTGATATAATTCAGGTATAAAAAAATAAGATAAGTAAGCAGCTACACTCTTAATTCACTGATAAGAGATATCTGCTAAAATAATATCTGTAAATATAATATCATGTATGCACCTTGTACAATACCAAAACATTATGAAAACAGTTTGCAATGTATTAATTCATCGAATGTGTATGGTTAAGGTGTCTTGAAACTGTCTGATTGACATTTGTATTTTAATAAAATAAAAATAAATGAAAAA
>PVKA01011968.1:0-59264 GCA_004027165.1 Ctenomys sociabilis
AAAAAAAAAAAAAAAAAAAAAAAAAAAAAAAAAAAAAAAAAAAAAAAAAAAAAAAAAAATTGTTGGAGCTGAACTTGGGCAATTTAGCAAGACCTTGTGTCAGAATGAAGAAAAAAAAAAAGGATGTAACTCAGTGCAAGGGCCTTTAGTTCAACCCATGTACCACAAAAAGGAGGAAGAAAAAAATCATTCTTTAATACAAAAAGCAACATAAGGGTTCATGCCTGTCATTCCATCAGTTGGGAGGCTAAGGCAGGAGGATCACTGCAAGTTTGAGGCTACCCTGGACTACATACTAGCAGAAGGCCAGACACTGAAGATGGCACTTAAACATGTTAGCAAAAATGCATTAGGCTGTACAAATAAATGACCAGCACGGTATCCTGTATGCACTATTCAAGGCCGGCCTGGACTGTGTTCCCTACAACACTTATGTCTCAAAATTTTTTTTCTTGAAAACCATCTACCTGCCAGGGATATACATCAGTGGCACAAGGTCCTGAGTTCAATTTGTGGTAACAAAAGATAAAAACATGCTGCTGCATTTTTGTTAACATGTTAAGTACTATTTTCAATGTCTGACCTTCTGTCAAGTCATCTCAGAAATTATGGGATGCCTCTGACAATGGCTTCCACATATCTGAGAAACTTGTAGAAAAAGCTGGCACTGGACCACACTGAGCTTTTGTTTAGTTCCGTGTGTTTTTTGTCATGCTGAGGTCTTGAACCCAAGTGTTCACATGCTAAGTGCTTGCCAAGCAGGTGTGTATGCTGCTGAACTATATCCCCAGCTCAGTATGCTAGGTCGGTGCTCTGCCCCTGAATCTTCATGCTTACCTGTTACAGGATCTTTGAAATGTAAAATGAACCAAAAGGGTTTTTGGAAGAGGCATTTGTTAATATTTAAGTGTTAAGAAACTTGAGCAAATCATGAATTCCAAGTCTCATTTTTGTTACCTTTTGAAAAGAAGATCTTGGCCGGGCGTGGTGGCGCATGCCTGTAATCCCAGCACTTGGGAGGCTGAGGCAGGAGGATTGTGAGTTCGAGACCAGCCTGAGCTACAAAGTGAGCTTAAGGCCAGCCTGAACTGCATAGTGAGACCCTGTCTCAAAAAAAGACAAAATAAATAAATAAATAGGAGATATTTTCAGATTTCAGTAAACATTGGAGATGAAACAATGCAAAGAGATTTATTGCATATATGAAACACGCATACATTAACTTCTTTTTTTCCTTTTCTTGGCTGTACTAGGGATCAAATTCCAGGGACATACATGCTAGGCACGCTGGTTACTGAGCTAAACCCTCAGTCCCTAAAGATATATTATTCATTATGTAACAATAATTTAAAAATGTATTTAGTGCATCTGGCACCAGTGATGGCTTTACATATATTATGTAATGTTTGAATGCGCGTCACTTTAATTTTCTCACACCTTGGAGCTGAAGACCAGAGAAATATAGAAACTCTGCCCAAGTTTGCTGAGCATTTCTTCTTCTTTTGTTTGTTCTTTTTTCTCCATCCCCCTACTCCTTCAACCCTTTCTTCCTGTTCCACCCCACCCCCCAGGGTCTCACTGTATGTAATAACAGGCTGGCCTTGAATTCACTACGTAGCCCAAGCTAGCCTCAAACTTATGATGATCCTCCTGCCTCAGGTTCCCAAGTACTGAGATTTCAGGCGTGAGCGCTACCACGCATTTCTGTTAAACTGGAATGTGAGGGGTCCGCCGCATTGTAGTGTTGGGTGCTAGAGGGGCACTCCAACCGCCCAACCACTCTTGGGCCTCGAGCCTTCCCGTAGTGCACAGCCCCGCCCCTTCGAACCTGCAGGAGTTTGCCTCTGCGCAGCCTCACCCTGGCCAATCAACGCGGTTGAGGATAACGGAAGGCGGGTGTAGGGCGGGGCTCTAGTAAGACTGCCAGCATTTTCAATCACTAGTACAAGGAAATGCTAGGATAGACAGTGAGTTAACCAAATGGGTGTGAAGTCCGTGACTGGAGCGAGCCAATGCAGTCGAGAGGCGGGGTTGAAGAACTGTGTGTAGAAGGGGCTGAGGATTGTTGTCGCTTTCGCGGTGTTGGACGTAGAGTGCCTCTGTCACACTTCTCTGGGGTAGTGTCGCCCCCGTCATGAGCTACACAGGTGGGTCCATAGGGTGGAGTCGCTTTGGGTGAGGAGCGGGACAGGGACGTGCTAGAGTTATGCCGGACTCATTCACATAGCCCCTGGCGCACGGGTCATTGCCCTCTGCGGTCACAAAATGGCGTCGTAGGCTCGTCGCCTTTAGGTTGCGCCCCTCACCCCGCAACCTTCGGCCCTCCGGCTCTCTGTGCTTGTACCTTGTCGTCCGGGTTCCTGATCTCCTTAGGCTTTGGTTTCTCTTGCCTGAGCCTGCGGATACCGGAGAATCTCTATCCTGAAGTCACAGTGCCTGCTACGTCCGTCCCTGGCCGGTTTTCTCGGGCGTGGACGGCAGGGGCCGTTGTTTTTCAGGCCTGGCCTGGCTTTTCAGATCGTTCAGCCGGCTCTTACGCCGTCTCCATCGCCCTGGCCTCCCCCGCGCGGCTTCCCTGCAGAATGCGCAGCTTCTCTCGCCCCCGAGCTGTGAGAGAGGCGCGAGTCCTGGAGGATCCCTGAATTTTTGAGGCGTTTGGGCGGAACAGGGAACCTTGATTCCTTTAGAGACTGCGCTTGAGTCTTGACGAGGAATGGCCTCAACATCGTTTCACTCGGCTTCTGTCACGTTTGCCGAGTCAGGGGCTAAATAGGCATTGGGAATGTTGACAAGAATTCCTCAAGTAGTATGTAGGTAGGGGAAACCTTTTGTGGGTTAAGTAAATGCGGACAGGCTGTGATTACGTGAAGATTTTTGTAGAGAGATATAAGTGTAGGGGTGGGGAGAGTATAAAGATGGAATGGCTTGGTTTGTCATAAGATCTGCCAGGGTGGCCAATGGGATTTAAAGAAAAAGGTGGGTGATGGGATCAAAGAGAAGGACCCCCAACCTTTTGTCCACACAGATATGTTTGTGAATCAACTCAGTGAGTTGCCAAGGCTGCCTAGGTTTGCCTTGGCAGTTACCAATGGAGCTTCTCTACCAGCGATATAGACTGCCCCCTATCCTCCGTAGAGGATATTTTAGGCTAGAACATATGTGGTTGCTGGGTAATCTGCATTCTACTCCGAATGTTTAAGACAGAGGATGGAACCTGAGCCTTTGGCTCTTCTGTAAGCTGCTTTTTGTTAGTTCATCTTACCCTGGCCCCTGGGTCTGGAGCTTGCGAAGAATCCTAGTTTTTCAAATGAACATCTCCCAACCCATGGTTCTCAACAAGGGGCAAGCCACCACACTAGGCATATTTGTCATAGTCTGGAGGCCTGTTTGGTAGTCTTATCAAAGACTTCTGCTGGCATCTAGTGGCTAGAGGCCAAAGAGAGACTTTGTTCAACATGCTCTGATGCAGAGTACAGCCCCAGCACATTTGGTCCCAAACATCAGTAGTGTCTTGACAGTGGTGGCGCACACCTGTATAACTGTAATCCCAGCACTCAGGAGGCTAAAGCAGGAGGATCTAGAAGTTCGAGGCCTGCTTGAACTGCAAGAGAAAAACCCTTTCTCAAAGACAAAACGAGCCCAAACGTCAGTGGTGACAAGGTGAGGCACCTTCCTTTAGTGTTTGTAGTTGAAGTCGCTGGGACAGTTTGTAACACTTTCAGAACTGAGGTGTAATTCTCTTCTAATTTCTACCAAGAACTGAAGATAGTTCTGTGGTATTGAGGAAAGGACTGCTGAAGAAACCAGAAGGTACATGGTTGAATGTCACAGGATAGCTTTATTTGTTTTATTTTTGAGACGGTCTCACTATGCAGTTCAAGTTGGCTGTGAGCTCACTTTGTAGCTCAGATTGATTTCGAACTGCATCAGTCCTCCTGTCTCAGCCTCCTGAGTGCTGGGATTATAGGTGTGTGCCACCACACCTGGCTGGGACATTTATTTTTATAGACAAACTGAATTAATGGCTAAATCTGAGTTTCTGCTCCAAGTCCGACCTGTAGGCTATAGTTCTTGGTTTAGTGGGCATTGAGGTAGATAAGCTGATGGAATAATAATTAGGGTTTTTTTTTTTTTCCTTGATCTTGATAAACTGAAAAGAGCAGTAGCTTTATGTTAGTCTTTGTTTTTTAGAAAGCAGACCAGGGCTGTGGGATAGCTCAGTGGTAGCCTGTGAGAGACCCTAGGTTCTTTCTCCTATTCAAAGGCATTTTAAGTCACATTCAAATGATTCTGCTTTAAAGATAAGTCGTGGAAAGCGAAGTAAATGTAATAATGACTCATCCAGCTTTTGAGAACAGTTGCTTTTTTGTGGGGGGGTTACAGAAGATCCAACCTAGGGGGACTTACCACTAAGCTATATCAGCACTCATTGTTTATTTGTTTTTGTTTTTTTAATCTTATGTATTTGGTACAGGGTCTCACTAGGCAGCTCAGACTTGTAGTGATCCTCCTATTTCAGCATCCCCAGCGCTGGGATTAGAGGCGCGTGCCACCATGACCAGCTTGGCACCTGGGTCTGGACTGGAATCAAACCTAGCTCATTGCACTTGCCTAGGCAGGAACTTAGACCACTGAGCTATCTCCACAGCCCATCGGCAGTTATTATTGATTATCATTTTACATTTTGAAGCTCGGTCTTGCTAGCTAAATTGTGCAGGCAGCACTCATACTTGCAGTCCTGCTTCAGCCTTTTAGTACTAAAATTGTAGACCTGCTATAGAAGCAGGAAAAATAAAGGGGCAGACAAAATAAATTAAGCCTTCTTTCAAAGTTCCTACCTGTCTTTTTATAGAAAGCTTTGTTATCTTGACAGTTTTATTATGACAGGAATACAGTTTAGCTGAGTGGCTCTGGCTTGGGTAACATTTAGGATATCAGTTGAGACTGTTGTCCAAAAGCTTGCCTGGTGCTGCGGTTCTGCCTACAGGGTGACTCAGACTGCTGTGTCTGGCAGATGGAGACTCACTGTGGTTCCTCACCAGATGGATGGCTTTGTAGGGCTGCTGGAGAAACCCTAACAGCATGGTGACTACTTTCCCACAGGTGGATAATCCAAGAAATAGCAAGGCAGAAGTCACTCAGTCATTTCTCCAAATCTTATTAGTTGTCTATTTTGGGAGAGGACTACAATATCTCAGGAATCAAGAATCATTGGAGCCCATCTCAGAGGTTGTTTACCACCCTACGCTTGCCTCAGATGGTAGACATTAGAGGGAACATAACCTAATTCCATTTGTCCTCTACTATTTGTTACCTATGTTGCTCCTTCAAATACTCTCAAGCTGAACGTAGTAATACACACCCATAATTGTAGCATTTTGGAAGGCTGATGCAGAAGAATCACAAGTTGAAACTTAGTTTGGGGAACTTAATCAAATTAGCAAGTCTCATTCGCATAAGCAACTGCGTGGCTAATGCAGGGTCCTGAATTCAATTCCCAGTCCCCCCCCCAAAAAAAGCCAAGTATAGTGGCACATAACTTTTCCCAGCATTTGGAAGGCTGAGGCAAGAGGATCACCTCGAGTTCTAGGCCATAATGAGCTCAAGGCCAGCCTGAACTACATAATGAGAACCTGTCTCAAAACAACTCCCCACCTCCCCCACAAAAAAAAAAAATGAGAGGCCTGTATTGTAGAAGAGTATGTTAAAGAGAAGGTAGAACAGGAGCAGATATTGTAATTGACCTTTAAAGGTTTGACAGCTTTGTTGGAACCCACCCTCCCCTCAGTAGCGGTGTGGTAGAACCCAGGGCCTCACACATGTTAAATTACTCTACTTATGAACCACACCACCACCCCTTTTGTTTTTGCAGGGAGGAACCAGAACCCCTCCTGAATAAACTTGCAGCTTCCTTTCTGTCCTTCATCATATGGTTTTTGTATTGGGGATTGAAGCCAGGACCTTTACAGGGAGCTACATCTCTAGCTCCTTCATTTGGTTTTAAGAAAGAGTCTTGCTGTATTGTTAACATTGGGCTCAAACTTGCCTGGTTTCCAGTTTGTATTTTTCTCAGAATATATTAGGTTTCCAGTGGCACTTGCAAGGTAACCAGTTCTCTGTATCTGGAGATTCTGAATTCATGTATTCAACCAATAGAGGGTTGAAAATATTTAGAAAAAAAGCTGGGCCATGGTGGCACATACCTCTTTTCCCAGCACTTGGGAGGGGCTGAGGCAGGAGAATTACCTGCCAGTTTGGGCTACATAGTCTTTTTTTTTTTTTTCTTTTCAGAACCGGGATTGAACTCAGACCTTTGCACTTGGCCAGGGAAGCGCTTATTCTACTGAGCCATCTCCCTGGCCCCTACATAGTCCTTTTAAGGGTAGCCTGAACCACACAGTGAAACCCTGTCTCATCTCCTCTCCACCCAAAAGAAGATATCAAAAAACAAAATTACATCTATACTGACTGTACTTTTGTTGTCATTATCCCCAAGTAATGTAGCTTAATTTACACCATATAAAGGCTTACATGTAATCTGTAGATGAAGTATTTAGGAGCGTGTGCAGAGGTTGTATGCTGCAGATACATGCCATTTTGTTTAAGGGACTTAAACATTTGTACATTTGGCTAATCTTAGAATGACTGTACCAATTATGTTTCCAGGTATGGTGGTGCATACCCATAGTCCCAGCTACACACAAGGCTTAAAGGGAAGAGAATCACTTGAATCTTGAGTTCAAGGCTAGCCTGGTCTACATAGCAAGACCTCATCTTGAAGGAAGGAGTAAGGCATGGTGCTGTATGCCTGTATTCCTAGCATTCGTGAGGATGAGGCAGGAGGATCCTTGGGAGTTAAAAGACAAGCCTGGGCTACATAGTGAGCTCAAGGCCATACTGAACTGCATTTGAAACCCTGTCACAAAAAGACCAAAAAAGGGGGGAGTGGGGGAGACTGCACAACCTAAAATCTGAGAATACTTTGGTAGCAGCCCGTTTGCAGAAGAGACAGGTTTGCAGAAGTTAGGTATGCGAACATTGGAGAGGTATGGGTTGGTACTTCTTACATTGTGAGGCTTCTCTGTAAATACACTCTCCAAAGAATGCTTTCAGTGTTTCTTCAACACTAAAATCATCAATACTTAGAATTTGGGTATCTGAGGAAGGTCCCTGATTCTGCAAAAATAAATCCATTCAATTATATCCTCTTTATTTAAAGAGGATACAAAGCACTGGATCTGTACGCTTACCTTTCCCCAGGGACCAGGCTCCATTCCCTTTGTGAGGAAGATGACATTGATTCAACAGTGACTCCCTGGAACTCTGGAAGCACCCTATAAGTAAACCCAGCAGGGAGTAGGGAAATGGCTCCCTGATAGAGCCAGATTTAGCATGCTGAGGCTCTAGGTTCATTACCACACCACGAAACTGCATTAATTATACATCAAGTAGGATAAAGATTGTAAATGTCCTCACAGGTCCACTCAGCATCATCATCAGTTTCGGCACCATATTTGTGGGAGCATTTTAGTTTCAGACCTTCATGAACCTACTGCAGAGGATCTTGCCCAGTTTCCCTCTGTTGACTTAAGTAAGGATCAACTGAGATTAGCATCCTGTGAGGGGAGCTTTTAATCGCTGTTGTTGGCAGTTGCTGTCATCTTTGTTATGGTTTTAAGGAATAAAGTAGTGTCTGTTAACAAACATGGAAATGCCTACCCCAGGGGGAGGTACTTAATATGTGTGTTTTTGTAGTACATAAGCTAATGGAAACACTAGCTTTTCACATTGTCTCTAACGAGAAGAGGTAGATATTACCTCTTTGAGTTTCAGAAAAAGGCCAAATTGGCTGGGGAGATAGCTCAGTAGAAAAAGTGCTTAGAAGGCCTGAGTTCAGTCCCCAGTTCCAAAAAAAAAAGACTAAATCACTTAAAGTATATCTTAATGTGTAGCTTTAGTAATAAGGCAAAAGAATGGAATAAAAAGGATATATGGGGCTGGGGAGATGGCTCAGTGGAATAACTGCTTCCCTGGCAAGTGCAAAGGCCTGAGTTCAATCCCCAGTACCGCAAAAAAAAAAAATTTTTTTTTAATAAAAATAAAAAGAATATATGTGGAAAGGAAAATGTCAAATTATAATCATTTAGCTGGGCATGCCCAGCACTCAGAAGAGTGATGCAGGTGAATCTTCCTGAGTTGAGTACTTCTTGAGAGAATAGTAATCAGAGTATACAAAGAACTCAAAAAGATTAGACCCCCCTCCAAAAATAAATAAATAAGCAGCCTAATCTAAAAATGGGCAACTGAAGGGAATAGACAATTAAATACTGACAGTTTATAATTACATGAAAAAGGGGCTGGGGAGATGGCTCAGTAGAATAAGTACTTCCTTGGCAAACGCAAGGATCTGAGTTCAATCCCCAGTTCCACTGAAAAATAAATGAATAAGTTTGGTATTGCTGGCCTTTGGAGAAAGGCAAGTTTTAAAAAAAATTTTTTTATAGCATGCCTCATTTTGACAGCAAGGTATTGTCCACGTCAGATGTAGAATATGTACTTGGGGCATGGTGGCATCACTCAAAAACTTTCAGAGTTTGGATTGGAAATACCCTTGGGCTGGCATAGTTCAGCAGCACAAGTACTTCAGTGACAAACACAAGGTCTTGAGTTCAATTCCTGGGGTGTGTGTGTGTGAGAGAGAGAGAGAGAGAGAGAAGGGGGAGGGGAAGGAGGAAAGAGATTCACCCCTCTGTATGATGTAATGCTTATTATTTTCATGTACATATGCCAGGCACCAAATAATTACCTTTAACAAATAATAGGTATGGGCTGGGTTCTGAGGCAGGAGGATTACCATGAGTTCAAGGCCAACTTGGGCTATACAATGTGTTTATTTTGTTTATTTTTTTTTTGGCAGGGATTGAACTCAGGCCCTTGGGCAAGTGTTTATTCTACTGAGCCATCTCCCTGGTCCCTACATAGTGAGTTTAGGACCAGCATGAATTACATAACAAGTCCTTGTCTCAAAAAACAAAACTAAACACAGCTGGCACTGTAGATGTTGGTCAGAGGTAGCATTTGTTTAGCCCTGCGTTTTACCCTTAGTACAGCAAAATAATACACACTTTAAAAGAGAGAAGCAAAGTATAAAGCAGTTTCTCTTTCAGATTGGAGCAGGCGGTGGAGGGTGCATTATATGATTGAACATCACTGCAGAACTAACCCTCATCCTTGGTTAAATTGGAAGTTACCTTACAGTGATTTAATAGAAGTATTTTCCTGGGTCTGGGGAGATAGCTCAGTAGAATAAGTGCTTGCCCAAGGGCCTGAGTACAATCCTTGGTTCTGCCAAAAAAAAAAAGTATTTTCCTTACTAAATTAAGTGATAGGGCCAGGAGAGATGGCTCAGTGGAATTAGCGCTTCCCTGGCAAGCACAAGGGCCTGAGTTCAATCCCCGGTTCTGCAAAAAAAAAAAAAAAAAAAAAAAAACCTGCATTAAATTGATAATTGAGGTACTTGCTTATCAAAATGGTTTACTGGTTTAAATGTTTAGAAGTTTTTATCTAATCCTTCTGGGGTAGCAAGTTAATCATAGTCTGTCATTCCATTGGTTAATATGATCTGGAGGTCTGAAGTGTGGGATTGAGAGGTTTTGGTCTCCAACCAAGTGGAGACCCTATCAGCCAGTGTACAGAGAACAATTGTCTTGTGGCTTGTTTTGGGAGATTAACCACCCTGTGCATATGTTTAGGCTTTGTCCAGGGATCTGAAACCACTTTGCAGTCAACATACTCGGATACCAGCGCTCAGCCCACCTGTGATTATGGTAAGTGTGGGCCCCTGGTAGGAATCAGTATTGTGTTTTCTACTGACAGAGCAGTCCTGTGTCTTCCTGGTTGCCTTTGGCTTTGCTGTCAACCTGTCTTGCTTTACGAAACCCAAACTCTTGTACAGTGGTACAATGTGCCATTTGGATAGCTATTCCTTCCCTTTGGAGGGCCAGGGAAATAGCTCAATAGAATAAGCACCTGCCTCGCAAGTACAGGGTCCTGAGTTCAAACCCTGATACTGAAAAAAGTGGGGAAAAAGGCAAAGGGATATTTTTTCCCTTTAGAGCAGTTGTGGTAGTGATACCTGTGTTATTGAACAGGATAAGCTGTAAGTGATTGATTTCTCTGGTCCCATAACATTTTATTGATATACATATGGTCTTGGACAAAAGAGCTGACTACAGAACATCCCTGTAGGAGGCTGGGGAATAGTCAGTTAATCTAAAGGAGTGGTCCAGGAGACCCCAAGCTAGTCAGTCATACCCAGCAAGATACATGTGCCTGCAATGGAAGAGAGAGTGAGAGTATAGTTCTAGCTAGCTTTTAGAGATAGTAGTCAGGCCACCTCAGTCCAGCAGGCTCCAGACATACAGCAGTGAAATGAAATTTTCCAATTAATTATTTTCAAGTATGGACAGACATAATTAATTCTCTAACTCAGAAGTACCACTCACCAGATTCACCGGTGATGTGCTGAAGTGGGTAATTTGTATTATTATCAAGGTCCTGGGGAAGACCAGGCCTACACAGCTCCCAGTCTCCCAAGAGTCACTGAATAAATGGACTTTACCAAACTCCTCAAGTATTAGCAGCTAGTCTCCAGAGACAGACACTTAAATTATTTTGAAACTGGATACAATGTTACCAGGTGTTTCAAAAATGAGGAGAAACTTGGTTTAAGTGGGTTCCCTATCCTGTTCTCCCCATCAGCCCCTAGACAAATGTCTCATGGCACATGGTTTTTGATTATGGTTTTTGCAGTACTGGGAATGGAAAACTGGGTCTCAGTTGTGCTGGGCAGCCCTATACCACTGAGTGCCTTGTGGCCCTTGGCACATCATTTTTAAATTCTTGTCTCTCTACATAGTTTGGGGTACAATCATGTATATTTAGTGGTACTGAGGATCAAACTCAGGGCCTTGTGTAAGCAAGGGAAGAGCTCTACCACTAAGCCACCTCCCCAGCTCCAACCATTTTACTTAGATGTGCCATTTGCATGTATTTTGTCCCAGATGAAGTTTGTCTGTACTATTTGCACACCACCCCACCCCTAATACTAGAGATTGAGTCTAGGCCCTTTGAGCTATATCCATCCCCAGCTCTGTTTTTAAATGTTTTATTTTGAGATCTGGTATCACTAGGTTTCAGGGCTGTCCAAGTTGGATTTGAACTTGAAGTCTCACTTACCATTCTTTTTTATTTATTTGTTTTTTCTTTTTTAAAATGGGTCATGATTTAAAATAGGTGTTGTGTCTGGGAATTCTGTGCTTAGCCAATGATTTTTTATTTTGGCGGAACCAGGTATTGAACTCAGGCTACTGAGTTCTATTCTACTGAACCATCTCCCCGGCCCCTTAACCAATGATTACAAAGATTTTCTTTCAGTTTTCTTTTAAATATTTTAAGTTTTACATTTTATACTTTCAGT
Organism: Ctenomys sociabilis; assembly: GCA_004027165.1. NCBI lineage: Eukaryota > Metazoa > Chordata > Mammalia > Rodentia > Ctenomyidae > Ctenomys > Ctenomys sociabilis. The sequence goes on from PVKA01011968.1 coordinate 11,480, forward strand.
CCGTGATCTATTTTGAGTTAGTGTTTCTCTAAGGTACCCAGTATAGGCCAGGGTTCTTGTTTTGGGTGAGGGGACCAGGGGACATAGAGATATAAAATTGTTTTAAATTATTTGTTGTGTAAGATGTGGTCGTGCATACATGTAATACCAGCATTTGGGAGGCCAAGGCTGAAGAATTGCAGCAGGTTAGCGGCCAGCCTGGACTACATAGTGAGCTTAAGGCCAGTCTGAAGTATTGAGCAAGATCCTGCCTCAGAAAACAAAAACAAGCCGGGCGTGGTGGCGCAGGCCTGTAATCCCAGCACTCGGGAGGCTGAGGCAGGAGGATTGTTGTGAATTCGAGACCAGCCTGAGCTACAAAGTGAGCTTAAGGCCAGCCTGAACTGCATAGTGAGACCCTGTCTCAAAAAAAGAAAAAACAAAACAAAATCATTTGTTAAAAAGGCTGTCTTTTCTTTACCAAATTGCTTTTATAACTGTTGAAAATAAAGAGTTTCTGGGCTCTATAATTTTCTTCACTTGATCAGTATGTCTGAATTTTCTCTAGTACCATTGCTGGAAAGTAAGTTTTAGAATTAGATTGAGGCCTCTGAGTTTATTCTATTTTTTTCCCCTACATTCTATTTTCTTTGCTTTTACATTTCAAAATGTGTGCATCTTTTATTAAAATTCCTGCTTAGATTTTACAGCAAGATAGCCCTAAGTCTACAGATTAGTCTAGGAAATCAAACATCTTAATAGTATCAGTCAAGTCTGTTGATCCATAGCGTAAGTTACTCCATTTATTTAGTTCCTGATTACTTTTGTTATTGTTTTAGTCTTTAATATACATACTTTACTAGCTTTACAGCTAAGTATTTCACATTATTAGTGCTATGGTTAATTATCCTTTTAAAACTTTTGGGCTGAGGATGTAGCTTTGTTGCCTGGTAAGCCTGAGGTCTTGAGTTCCAATCCTAGTACTGAAAAAGAAAAAAAAATTTCAATTTTAGCAGGCCTGAGTGTAGCTTAGTGGTAGAACAAATGCTTCACTTGCAGGAGGCTCTGGGTTTCGTCCTCAGCTCAAAAAAAACAAAATGATTTTATAGTTGTTCACTGCATATATATACATATATATATATATATGCATGCATATTTATTTATTTATTTCAGAACTGGGGATTGAACTCAAGCCCTTGCACTTGCCAGGGAAGTGCTTATTCTACTGAGCCATCTCCTGGCCCCTTTGACCTTGTAATAATTTAAGTTTGATTTGTATATTGACCATGTAGTAAGCATTGTTGAGTTTGTCCTAGTAATTCTTGTAGGGTTTGTTTTTTTTTTTTTTTCCATAGACCGTTTTTGTGAAAGAATAGCAATTGTTCTAGCTTAAATTGAAAGGACAAGGTAACTTTTAATTATTTTGAAAAAGTCAACATACCCTATCACTTTAAAATTTAATCTTTGTCAGCATATTTTAATTAGTGGAGTAACTTATAAGTAGGTAGGATTGCATGTCCTATTTTCTTTTATGTTAATACATTTTTCTGTGCTAGATAAGGCATAATAAATTTTACTTTGGTGTTTATATTACATGTATCTCACTAGGTAATCCTGAGAGTTGAACTTTTATTTACTTATTTATATTTTTGCCTTTTTTTTTTTTTTTTTTAATTTTAGGGAAGGGTCTACAGGGTGTAGAGTCTCACTACTAGATTGAATTCATGGTGATCTGCCTATTTACAGCCTCCCAAGAACTGGGATTACAGGCACACACCACCACATCCAGCCCAGTCTCAATTGCCATCTCAGGGCACCTGGGGGCAAGGTTGGCACTGCAGGCCCAGGAATCTAATCCCTGGCCCCTATGCCTGCAGGTGCTTTAATCTGATGAGCTATTTAGCTGGCTCTTTTTTGCCTTTTTGAGACAGGATTTCACTATGTAGTTCTGGCTGGCCTTGGACTTACAAACTCACATCAGTCTTCTTGCCTCAGGCTCCTAGTTGCTGAGATTAGAGGTATATGCCACCATACCCTGTTAAAGTTGAGTGTTCAAATTGTTCTGTGTGTGTGTGTGTCTCTTTTTTTCTTTTTACTTTTGAGACATTGTCTTATGTATGTAGTTCAGGCTGGCTTTGAACTCACTATGTGGTCCAGGCTGTCCTCAGCTGTGCAGTCTCAGCCTTCCGGATGCAGGGATTACAGGCCTGTGTCACCACTCCCAGCTATTTTTTGATTCTTTTAAAAAACTATCTTTAAAACACCCTTTGTCAACCATGATCTTATTCCTTCTTATTCCATTTGAATTGGGTTATTCTTTGAGAAGAGGCAGTTTTCAGGGCCGCCCCAGACAACACAGCCTACAGGCAGGCTTTCTAAAGGGACCAAGCTGAGGTCATTAAGTAGTCTGGGTTGCTCCAGAAATAGCAAGTAGCCCACAATGAGTACTTGTCCACAGAGGTTTCCGACACCTGGTGGCTACCTGCCTGCTGCTGCTTCCTTCCTTTTGCTTTCTCACTCTGTTCTGGCAGATCTGCATGGTTGGAACCTGGAATGACTAGATTGCAGAACCACAGTGGGTCTGCCTTTGTCTCCCAGTTCCATCACCTTCCTAGTAGCCAGTGTTGGTTTAGGGGTGTAGCTCAGTGTTAAGAGAGCTTGCCTAGCATACACAAGGTCCTGGATTAAGACCCTAGCACCACACACACAGTAAATAGAATATCTAGTGTTGTCCATCCCAAAGGAATACCCTGTACCCATTATTCCTGGTGCAAACAAAAAGCCGTGTGGCCCAGATCTCTTATTTTTCTTGCAAGAGCTTCAACTCGTAGTGATCAACTTGTTCCTCTGCTTCTTTGCATCCTGTATCTAATGCACACACACACACACCCCTTGGGGATTGAAACCAGAAACTGTACTGAGCTACTTTCCAGCCCTCTTATTTATTTATTTATTTATTTATGCAGGGAATCAAACTTAGGATCTTGTGCTTGCCAGGCAGGCACTGTACTGCTGAACTAGTTCCCTGGCCTCTTTTTGTTGTTGTTGTTGTTGTTGTTGTTTGTTTTTTGTGGAACCAGGGATTGAACTCAGGTCCTTGCACTTGTCAGGGAAGTTCTTATTCCACTGCTCCACTGAGCCATCTCCCCGGCCCCCTGGCCCCTGTTTTTTGAGATAAGGCCTTGCTAAGTTGCACAAGTGGCGCCAGAATTACAGGCATGCACCACACAGCTGGTTCTTCATCTCTTAACAGCCGGCACCACTGCTAAAGAGCACCCAGGGCTACCGCTTCTATTCAGAGATGAGACTGTTACATAGAGAGATGTTTTTGGTTTCCCCAGCCTGAGAGTATTTTTGCCTTGTGAGCTCTCTGCCTACCATTCATTAAATGTAATAGTCAGCTAGAGCACCTTGGCTTGTTTCCACCACCTTTCTTTTCTATTTGTACGCTGGCTTGTAGAGGAGCCCAAAGGCTCCCTGGCTTATCTTCACTGTTCATCCTCTGTGGTCTGGATTCTGCCATTTGTCTTGCTGCTGTCTTGCCAACTTCAGTTCCCTGCTGTGGGATGACTGTATCTTGTCTGTGTGTGGGATGGAGATGCCTTGCAATAACAAAGCAACTGTGGGATCTCAGCAGAGACACTGGAAGAGTAGTCACCTATTCTCATGCTCTGGGAAGGGTTTATGTCTGGTTGTTAAGAGTTCCCATGCGTAGGGGCTGGGGATATGGCTCAGTGGAATAAGCGCTTCCCTGGCAAGCACAACGGCCTGAGTTCAATCCCCAGATTCGCCAAAAAAAAAAAAGAGTTCCCATGTGGCTTTGTGTCTTGTTGGTTCTTAGTGCTCTTAAAAGAATGAATGCATTTGTACCATGGATTTTGAGCATATCCAGAGCATATTTAGTTTATAACCTAAGATTGTTCTTTCACTGGCTTTTCTCAAGCTAAGAACTGCTTGTATGTGTGTATGTGTGCGTGTGTGTGCAGTACCAGGAATTGAACTCTGGACCTTGCACTTGCCAGACAAGTGCTTATGCCGCTGAGCTGTATCCCCACAACATTGGCTGCTTTTTTATCTTTCCTTGGTGTGCTCTTGTAGAGCTTGCTCCCATGGTTCAGGGACTTTTTGGCCCTCCTTGTTGGGGTAAACATTTTGAGGAACTTGGCCTATTTCCCTGCTTCAGATGGTTTGAATCAGGCCATATGTTGTCAGGGACCCTACTAGGCTTCTTGCACAGCAGTCTTTGTTATGTATTTGTAGTAGGGATGGGACCCAGGGCTTTGCACATGCTAAGCATGCATGCTAACCTAATCCTGTAGGGCACTCTAAAACCATTTCTGTCTTCTCATGATGCTTTACTAGGCCAGAGAGATGATCTTCTAATTGTAACTCTGAGGGAGGAAGAGCGTGGAAGCCAAGTTCAATAACAAAGTGCATTGGGAACAGAAGGCTCTTTAAATACTAGTTGCTCAGGGACATGAAAGGCTGGGAACAAGAGCAGAGAGTGGCCTGGTGTGGTTGTATGGTGCTGTCCAGCACAAGGTCCTCAGTTAGGGGAGGTGCAGTTAGCTGCAGCCAGGCAGGTACTGGACATTATTGGCTTCACTTAGGAATTCATCTAATGTAATGAATGATACTACATTGGAAGTAACTATAGACATTATTGCTTTTTCACTTTTTATAGGATATGGAACTTGGAACTCTGGGACAAACAGAGGCAAGTATCATTGCCATGACCACTGTCCTCTTCCTTGGGATTGAACCAGTTATATTTCTCTGCCACTGCTCTGCTTGGCCAAGGGAAGCTTTGGGTATCTTTGGGGCCATCTGCTCCATCACTGGAGGTCCTCAATGGAATGGCTTGGCCCATTCAGCCTCAGGTGGCTAGAATCTTTAACTCTTCCCTATGACAGAGGGTACCTTTCTCTGTATTTGTGTCTGTGTGCCACCTCCTCCTTTCTCCCTGCCCCCACCATCTCTGTGTCTCTGTCTCCCTCACTGCAGGCTACGAGAACTATGGCTATGGCTATGGCTATGGCCAGGATAACACCAACTATGGGTATGGTATGGCCACTTCAAACTCTTGGGAAATGCCTAGCTCTGACACAAATGCAAACCCTAGTGCCTCGGGTAGCACCAGTGCTGATTCCGTTTTATCCAGAATTAACCAGCGCTTAGATATGGTGCCACATTTGGAGACCGACATGATGCAAGGAGGCATGTATGGCTCAGGTGGAGAAAGGTGAGTGGGGCTGTCTTCCTAAAAGAGTGAGTGTTTTCTCCTTTGTGGCTCTGTGCTGCTATTTTTCTGAGATGCTCTGTTCCCTTTTTTTAACTGAGTCGTCTGTTTCCCCCAGCTTCATGGCCCACTATTGCTTTTGCTTATAGGGGGACAAGAAGCTCAGATAGGGCTGGCTTCTTCTACAGAAAATGGCACTTCAAGAACAGAGGGTTCAGCAGCCCTTTCTTTCAGTATAGCTGTTCTGCAGTTAAATCAGGACTTTGTAACTTTCATGGAGTCAGAGCAAGACAGATTGAGCTGGGCATGAGGGATGGGATAAGCCTTTGGGGCTGACTGCTCTGAGCTGGGACATCCCCGCACAAGAGACAGCAAATGTGAACCCTTCTTAGCCACTTTTCAGAACCTATAAATGTGCATCTCTTGAAAATATGCCTGTGAGGAACTCATGCCATGCTGTTTTGGCAAATGGAGACACTGACGTATAGGCAGGTCACCCTTTGCCAAAAGGCACCCAGAGAGTAAGGGGTGGGACTTGGCTTCTTTCTAGATTTATCCCACTAGAGGCAGTGTCACTGACTGACTTGGTACCAGTCCAGGAGTGCTTGTGCCCTAGTTTGGAGAAGAGAGTGCAAAGAGGGGCACTTGGCCTTTGAGGCACACAGGGTGTGGGCCTTGAGGTGTGTGGTATTGCCATGGTTAAATCAACTCTTTCTCATGCACACAGCCTTGCCACCTCAGCTGCGATGTCGACTTGAGGTTTTTTGTGGCCACTTGGTAGGCTTATAGTGTCTCCTGTTGTTTCTCTACTGTGTGGTGAGGAGTTAGAGGTTCCCCCAGCATTGATGGATGAGACCATCTACTGCTTATTATGGGTATTACCTGCTTCAGTGGTTAAGTGTTCATTGTGCTGGGATGCTCAGTTCAGCTGCCAAGGGGTGCCCTTGAGTGTTGAGGTTACTATAGTGGTACAGTTCCCAAGGACCTGGAAGCGGCCTTCCCTGCCTTGTAGCAATATAGAGACCAATTGGGTTAAGAGTCTGCTTATCAGATATCAGTCCAAGCTGGCACATGGCTGTGTTTGGATTTGGGACAGTGGGAGGTCAGCTGAAAGACCCTTCCTGTTTCTAGAACTCTCTGCTTATGAGAGGCCAGAGCCTTTTAACTGCCATTTCTGAACGTTAAGCCTCTCTGACAGGGAAGGCCAGGTGCTGGTCTGTACTTCCTATCTCAGGGCCGGGAGGCTAAGGGAAAAGCAGGAGCAGTCTGCTGGGCCCAAGGCTGATTGGATTCTGGGGGACTCTGCCTGATACTTGCCACATGTTTCTGCAGATATGACTCCTACGAGGCCTGTGACTCAAGGGCCGTTCTGAGTGAGCGCGACCTGTACCGGTCGGGCTATGACTACGGCGAGCTTGATCCTGAGATGGAAATGGCCTATGAGGGCCAGTATGATGCCTACCGTGACCAGTTCCGCATGCGTGGAGGCGACACCTTTGGTCCAAGGGCTCAGGGCTGGGCCCGGGATGCCCGGAGTGGCCGGCCAATGGCCCCGGGCTATGGGCGCATGTGGGAAGACCCCATGGGGGCCCGGGGCCAGTGCATGCCTGGTGCCTCCCGGCTGCCTTCCCTCTTCTCCCAGAACATCATCCCTGAGTACGGCATGTTCCAGGGCATGCGCGGTGGGGGCACCTTCCCAGGCGGCTCCCGTTTTGGCTTTGGCTTTGGCAATGGCATGAAGCAGATGAGGAGGACTTGGAAGACCTGGACCACAGCTGACTTTCGGGTGAGTGAGGCTGCCTGCCCCTCCTAGACCCTAGCTGGGTGGAAGCATCCCCCTCACCTGGTTCCTTCTCTCTGACCCAGACCAAAAAGAAAAAGAGAAAGCAGAGTGGCAGTCCTGATGAGCCAGACAGCAAAGCTACCAGGACAGACTGCTCTGACAATAGTGATTCAGACAATGGTGAGCAGGGTGGCCTGGGCCCTGCCTCCTAACCCTTTGCTGCCTCAGTGGGTCCCTGAGCTAAGCTCATGACCTTCCCCTTGCAGATGACGGCACTGAGGGGGAAGCTGCAGATGGCCTTGAAGGCACTGATGCTGTAGAGAAGGGCTCCAGAGCAGTAAGTGGCCCCCAGCGTGGAGTTAGCCCTATGCAGGCAGGGCTTTTGAAGACCAAGCTGGGCTGAAGAGCAGCAGGTCTTACCACAGGAGTGTTGTGCCACATGTGCATTGGTGACCACAGAAAAGTCACAGGCAGGGCCAGGGAGATAGCTCAGCAGCATAAGCGCCTGCCTGGCAAGTGCAAGGTCCTGAGTTAAATCTCTGGTACCAGAAAAAAAAAAGTCATAGGCAATGTTGTGTCACATGTACATGGGTGGCCAGCAGTAGATCAGTAGTGTGATCTGAAGAAAAATTAACCAGCAACATGGTTTTCTTGAAGGAAAATAGACAAACACTCTTGAGTACCAAGTGGTGGGAGAATGGGAGGCTCTTGACTAGCCCTTTTCATTTAGGGCCATTATAAATAACTGAACCCCTTTTAAAGTTGGATTTTAAAAATTGTGTGTTAGGAAGGAGAGGATGAAGAGGGAAAAGAAGATGGGAGAGAAGAAGGCAAGGAAGACTCAGAGAAGGGTGAGTCTTCTGGCAGCCCAGTGGCTCTTTTATATCCTCAAATGGGAGGGATGCAGCTTGTAGGGTGGGTATGAGAGTGTAGGGGCTCTTCTTCTACCTTGGCCCTGTGCTTCCCCCTGTGGAGGCTGTGGATGGTGGGGACCCCTGCTTAGCAGGTAGCATTGGTTTTGCCTTCAGGTGGGGGCAGCAAGCAAAAGTGTGGGGAAGCCCAGGCACAGCCCTCTGCCCTTGGTCCCTCAGTAATGTGCAGTTCCGAGTCCTCAGTGGCTGGTGTCTGATCTGGGACCCTTGGTGCAGTTTTTACGGCTCTGGTTTGCGTGTCCTCTACCTTAGCGCCTCTCCAGCCCCTGTTGGGAGTCCGTGTCCCCCCACCTGAGTGATGAGCGCCAGCAGGTACCTAACAGTAAATCTAGCCTCAGCCCACTGTTACCGCGGTGTCCAGTGGGGGGTGGGCAGGGCCATGTGAACAGCCTTCCTGCATTCTGACACCTGGCCCCTCAACACATGCCAGTGTCCCCTACCAACACAGCCTCTCTTCACCTTACAGCCTCCCCATGGTCCACTCTATAGAGAGTGAGAGTGCCCTGGAGAGCGGAGAGCTTAGTGTGTGTACCCTGACTCCTTAAGCCTAGGACAAACTCTCTCCTGCCCAGTCCAGGGCACCCAGCCCTGCTCATGGCCAGAGGCCTTGTTTGGACAGCTGCTCTCAGATGGACCTTCTGGAGTTGTGGAATTGACAGCGGGTGATTTGGCCAGAAGTCACAGGGCCAGCCCTGTTTTGGCATAGCCAAGCAGCTGACTGGTCCCTCCCTTCCCACAGGCGCCCTGAGTACCCAGGATGACGGCAGCCAGTTCAAGCGCAAAGTGCAGGCAAACAAGAAGAGCCAAGATAAGCAGAAAAAGCGACAGCGAGACCGCATGGTGGAAAGGTAACCAGCTTCCCACTGTCCCTGTGACTCTGCCTCACTCTGGGGCTGCTGCCAGGAGAGCAGGGCCATAGCTCTGCCATCTCGCCGCCCTCTGGCCTCCCTTGGGAGCCGCCACCTGCTCAGCCGTGCATGGACCCTGCTTCCCGCCAGGCCCAGCTCCCAAGGCCTGATTCATTCCTTCCCCCTCTGTGGCCGCCTGGCGACCGCTGGCATCTGTAGCCTGAGACTTGACACTGCTCGGCACTGTTGCCCAGAAGCTCCGGCGCTAGGTCACTCGGTGCACAAGCCCCGAGGTGCACTGGGGGCCCGATGCCCCTGAGGGAGGGGGCCAGCTCATCAGAGACTCAAGGTGCAAGGTGCCTGTGCCACCCCAGCTAGCTGCCAAGAGGCCGCCGCCTTGTCCAGGAGAGACGGCAGCACCTGTGGGCTGTGGCAGCCTCGGGCCTGCCCTCTGCCCTGTCCACCGGCCATGTCAGGCCGGGCCTGTCTGCGGCTGAGCCCTTCACGCCCCTTGGTTGGGTCTGTCTGCCCTCAGGGCTCCCGCACTGGCGCTTGCCTCCTCCGCCTCAGACTCTTGCTCTTGCTGGACCTTCCTCAGCCTCGCCGGCGCCCGGCCCCTGGGCTCTCCAGACAAAGCTGACCCCGTGGCCCAGATAAGGACGTCCGGCAGAGGTAGGGACCTGCCCCGAGGCCTCGGTGGCGGCTGGCCTCCTCCGCCCCTTGCCACGGCGGCCTGCTCCAGCCCAGGCCCCAGACCCTGGGCTTCTGCTGTGGACACCAGGCCCAGACAGAGCACCTCGCCCGGTGACTCCAGGCTGCCCTCAGGCAGGCCAGGCGGGCACCCTCCTTCCAGCTCAGACTGGTCTCTCCTTGGAAGAGGAAGATGAGACAGCAGGTGCCCAGGCCTGCTTGCCTCCCATCCCTCCCGACACCACCCCCAAGCATTCTGAGCAGAGGATGGGCTGGGCCTTTGGGTCCCCCCAGGCCCCAGAAGGAAGATGCAGCACCTTTTTGGGCCCTGCCTCGGGACTGCGTACTCCACTCTGCGCCTCAGGGCCACCTGGCTCATGCCAGGGCATCCTTCCTTCGGGTCCCCAGCTGGGCCAAGTACACATGCTCCAGCCCAGCCTTGATAGAGAGCCCCACCGGCAACCTTCCAGCGACTCCTTACCTGTTGCAGCTGCTGCTGCCTCAGGCTTCAGCCTCCTGCCTATGGGAAGGAAGAGTTCCTTCCCTGCCCCCTTCGTTGCAGTAACTACAGCCTGCAGACTGTCTGTCCCTTTCTGCTCCAGACCCTCCTGGTCTCAGCCTGCCCTCTGCTGGGACAGCACTTCAGAGGCCTGGGAGCCATGGCCTATTTCAGGGCCTGCAGCTGGGTTGGGTGAGGCAGCAGCGCTACTCCCCAGCACCCTGGCAGCTTCAGTTGCTTGTTTCCCTCCTGTGGCAGGATCCAGTTTGTGTGTTCTCTCTGTAAATACCGGACCTTCTATGAGGATGAGATGACCAGCCACCTTGACAGCAAGTTCCACAAGGAACACTTTAAGTATGTAGGCACCAAGCTCCCGAAGCAGACAGCTGACTTCCTGCAGGTGAGCCTCAGAGTGGCACGGCTGCTCTAGGTTGAGATCCCCAGGGACAGTGCAGACCCCCATGAGTCTCCATGTCTTGAGCAGGAGTATGTCACCAACAAGACCAAGAAGACAGAGGAACTCCGGAAAACCGTGGAGGATCTTGATGGTTTAATCCAGCAGATCTACAGAGATCAGGATCTGACCCAAGGTGAGGGCTTCCATCATAGCTCCCACCAGGCAGGGCCTCAGCTCACTCTATACTCCTCAAGACACATTATCCCCAGTGTCAGGCACATTCAGGAGCTTATCTTGTTTTGTATTTGTTTTTGTTTTTTGCTATATCTCAGGGTGTGTTTTTGGTATCTGGGACCAGTAGTGACTCCTTTCTTCCATCTACAGAAATTGCCATGGAGCATTTTGTGAAGAAGGTGGAGGCGGCCCACTGTGCAGCCTGTGATCTCTTCATTCCCATGCAGTTTGGGATCATCCAGAAGCACCTCAAGACCATGGATCACAACCGGAATCGCAGGGTGAGTGGCCACAAGGACATTTTCCCCTATGAAGCCTCTGGGTAGGTCCTAGAGTTCTCACCTCTGCCTGTCCAGGAGAAACTGCAAGCACAGGAGGCGCAGTGATGTGGACCTGCCAGCCTAGTGTAGTCAGCATGGCCACAGAGAGCGAGGCCTGGGAGATGGGAACTTTTTGCCTGGGAAAAGGAAATACTGAACTGGACCTCCAGGAACATGTGCCACAGCATATGGGGACCTCCAGCTGTTAAGGGGCCAATAACCAGATGAGTTTCAGAAAACCGATGCAGACTAAACACTGGATGTAATGGAATACATCTGTAATCCCTCAGGAGGCTGAGGCAGGGTCACCTGGGCTATATAGTGAGTTCAAGGAGCCTGAATTACATAGTGAGACCCTTTCTCAAAAAAGCAAAAGTATGTAAATTTGAAAAGAAAAAACAGAAGCAGGCAATGCAGGTGTGGGTAGAGAGGGGTTAGACTTCAGATCTTGGTTGGTGAGGGCTCTACTTAGGATTCCAGCTTGCTTCTTTAGGTAGCAGAGTTCTCAAGCAAGCAGGATTAGAGTTGCCATTTACTGAGAGACTTTGCCAACTTGTGTTGAGAAGTGGAGGCCAGTGATGGCTGCTGCAGTCTTTGGGATAAGTAATGCCTCCACCTTGAAAATGGAGAGGGGGTAGCTATGAAGGAAGGGAATAAGAAGTTGTCCTGTATGTGACCAGGTACTGGGTAATTTTTCAGACTCTGAACTGAGTGGATAGTAGTGCTGCTGAGGCAGGAGTAGTCTGGGTGCAGGAGAAGAAGCATACTTGGCAGGAAATGAGTGTGTTGGCTTGTTTTCTAGCATGTTCTTGTTCTTCACTGAGTATCAGAGAGACTATTTTTTGGTTAAGCAGGTAGATTGGAGGTAGCTCTTAGCTTTGGGTAAGGTGGAGGGTTAGGACCAGGACTGGGCTACAGAGAAGAAAAGGTCTGCAGGAACAATGTGCACTCAGGTGAACAGGATGAGGGGCCTCTCAAGCTTTTCCCAGGCACATCACAACTCAGCTTTTTCAGTGCAGTAATCTCTGCAAGGAGGAGGAGGAGGCCCAGGGGTGTGACTTAGGGGTTGCAGATTCAGGCTTAGCAGATGCCACTGAGTACTCTAAAAAGATTAGGAACACATCCACTGGCTTTGGCAATAGAGAAGCTATAGGGATCCTGCTGAGAAGAGATTCTTGGGTTGGCAGCTGATAGAGGGGTAAGGAGAAAAAGACTGGAGAGTGCAGAGTACATGACATGAACTGAACATTTGGAAGGTTGGCCAAGGAGATAACTCTGTGGAATAAGTGCTTGTCTGGCAGTACAAGGTCCTGAGTTCAATCCCTGGTACCACCAGGAAAAAAAAAGAGTATTTGGAAGGTCTAGGGGAAATGAGCAATAGCTAGTAAAATATGAACTTAAAATTGACCGTAAAAGAAAAAACAAAGCCATTAACAACAACTACCGTAGTAGGTAGGTTTAGAAAATGATGAAAGATATTTGGAAGGCACTGGGAATAGTTGGTTTAGAGATAGTTGTAATGTAATTTAAATGCTACATTTTTAAAGATTCTGTACTGCATGAATGAGTGCAAAGCTTCCAATTACTAACTTTTGATAATCTATTATTATCACTTTCCCTTTGTTGGACATAGTACCCAACACCCATAACTTACAAGAGCAGAGGATTAATAATTTAGCTTAGTTGATTCATGGTCGGCAGTCCTGGGCTGAAACCTCATGCTGGAAGGGTGTGGTGGAGCAGAGCTGCTCTTGAGGAAGGAGAGCTTGCAGCTGTTTAGATAGGGCCCGGACCGCATGTAGTACGTTAGGCCACGCCTCCACAGCCCGCCCAGACTCACTGGGAGTGTTCTCAACTACCTGATAGGTATTTCTTAAGCCAGTGAAGTTGACTTAACAGTCATACCCTCTTATGCATATAATTTAATAGTTGTTTTTTTTTTTGTCTTTTTTTGAGACAGGGTCTCACTATGCAGTTCAGGCTGGTCTTAAGCTCACTTTGTAGCTCAGGCTGGTCTTGAACTCACAACGATCCTCCTGCCTCAGCCTCCCGAGTACTGGGATTACAGGCATGCGCCACACGCCTGGCAATTTAATAGTTTTTAATTTATACAGTTTTGCAGCCATCAACCAAAATCAGTTACGGAATATCCCTCCCCCCCATTTTATGTATTTGCTATAGGAACTTACTACCACAGCTCAGATTCATAGTGATACTGCTGTTTTCAGCCTCCCTACCACTGGGATTACATGTGTGTACCAGTCCTGGCTCAGTGCGCTCCGGGGGTGGGGCCAGCACAGCATGTGGGACTGAGGATCGAACCCTGGTCCCTGCACTTGCCAAAGCAGGTGCTTATTCTACTGAGCTATCTCACTGTCGCTAAATTATGGAATATTTTCATCACCTCAAAAAGAAGGCCATATCCCCAACCTCTCATTCTCACCCAGCCTTAGGCTGCTGCTGGTCTACTATTTGCTTGTTCTAGACCTGTCATGTAAGTGGAATAACATAATTCATGGTCTTCTGTGGTAGATGTCTTTCCAGGTCCATCTGCATTGCAGTTATGTGTCAGAACCTCATTCCTATCAAAAAAAAAAAGCCTTATTCCTTTGCATGGCCTAAAAATATCCCATTATTTGCTGAATGCAGCCTTTTGTTTATCCATTCATTTGTTTGGTACTTTCAGTTGTTTCCACCTTTTGACTATTGTGAGTAATCCTCTCAGGAACATGAACTGTACAAGTTCTTTGATTTCTCTTGGTTATGTACATAGGAATGGACTGTTTAGGGTTAACTAGTAACTGTGACTTCTTGAAGAGTAATCAGGCTGTTTCCTGAAGTGGCTGCACTATTTTACATTCACCATCAGTGTATGAGTATTCCTCACTGATGCTCAGTACTACCTGGTATTTTCTCACTGAGCCACCATGGTGGGTGGGCAGTGGTGTGTTGTGGTTGCAGTTTTGATTGTGATATTTCCTGAGGAGTAGTGGCTATGCTCATAGGCCTGTGGCCATTTGTATATCAGTAGAGAAAAATAACTGGGGAGTCATTGACAGGGATTGAACACAAGACCTTGCTCAGCTAGGGAAGGTGCTCTACCATGAGCTAATCCCAGGCCCAGAGTTTGTTGAAATTCTAGACACAGGTCCTTCTTTTTTTGGGGGGGGAGGGGGGGGGATTGGCGGAACCAGGATTGAAACAAGTCCAAATGGTACCTAATTATTTTATCTACTCTGGATTTTCATCACTTTGTTGATGTGTCCTTTGATGTAAGTTTAATTCTGATAAATCAACTGGGACTTTGTTTGGTTAGTCAGCATGCCTGTCTATGTCTTTTTCTCTCCCTCACCCCCACCCCTGTCCCCCCATCCCTCTTCTCTTATGTGATACTGAGGCTTAATCCCAAAGCCTTTACACTTAGGTAGCTACTTTTCCAGCCATTTCTAATTTTAGGACAAGGTCTCTAAGTTGCCCAAGCTGGGCTCAAACTTGGAATCCTCCTGCCTCAGCTGCTTAGGATACTGGAATCACAGGGATGCCCAGTTTGTATATTTTTCTCTTATTGCTTATGTTTTGGGTGTTAAAACTATGAGTTCATTAAATCCCTGCTTTTTCCTAAGTTTTATGGTTTTAATTTTTATAATTAGGTCTTGATGTATAGATTTCTTTTTTACTAGTGAGTTAGATATGAGTCTGTCTTTTTCAAATGGATATCCAGTGATGCCAGCACGATTTGAAAGAGAAATGAAGGGGGTGGGGGAGATGGCTCAGTGGAATAAGTGCTTCCCTGGCAAGTGCAAGGGCCTGAGTTCAATCCCCAGTTCTGCAAAAAAAAAAAAAAAAAGAGAGAGAGAGAGAGAAATGAAGGAGACTGTTAACTCTGCATAGTTTTGATTCCCCCCACCCCCTTCTCTTCTGTGCCTTTTGATTGAATTGTGTATTCCATTCACATTGCATGTTTTGGATGTATGTCTCTTCTGTTCTCCCTTTACTGTTTTCTTTTACATTGACAGTTTTTTAAGTAACATTTTAATTTCTTTAATGATTTTTTTTTTCAACTACATTTTTTGGTGTTATCTCTTTTTTTGATTTCATTAGGTTTTACTCAACTTACTGGGGATTAAGTCAGGGAGTGCTCAGCTATATGACCAGCCCTTTTTATTTGGGACAATCTAACTATTGCCCAGGTTGCAATTTGTAATATTTCTGCCTCAGCTTCCCAAGAGGATGGGTTTATAGATATGCACTCTACACTGGCCCTTCTTTCTGCTTTCCCTTTCCCTCCACATGTATTTCTGGATGCTAGAGATTGAACCCACTGTTTGTACATGCTAGGCAAGCATTCTGCCTCTGAGCTACATCCCAGTCCTTAGCCTCTAGTTTCTGATGAGATGTCCACTTTTAACTTTAATAGTTTTCTCTTACAAGTGATTTATGTTTTCCTTGCTGCTTTCACTCAATTATTTTGAACTTTTGGCATCTTTATTATGATACTTTTTTTTAATGTGTTTGGTACAGAGTGTCACTATGCAGATTGGATTCCTAGTGATCCTCCCCAGTGCTGTGATTACATGTATGCACCACCACGCCCAGACTCTGGCTTGCTCAGCTCACCAGGGGCAGGGCCCACTTGGCATGTGGTACTAGGGATCGAACCCCAGTCCCTGAGTTTGCCTAAACAGGTGCTTAGTGCTGAGCTGTCTCAGCAGCCCTGTGATACATATATTTGTAGAATGCTGTTTATTCTTTGTGGAATTCATCGAGCCTTTTTTTGTTCGTACTCACTCATCCTCCTATTTTCAGCCTCCCCAGCACTGTGATTATAGATGTGTGCCACCACGCCCAGACTTTGGTTGCAGAGGTAGGGCTGGCACAGCATGTGGTGCCACGGGTCGAACTGTGGTCTCCATGCGTGCCTAAGCAGACACTTAGCCCCAGCCACTGTTGTCTGAGGCTGTTCATTTTCTTTCATTCTTTTTCTCTCTGTCCTTCACATTGTATAATGTCCTATTTAGCTGTAAGTTCTATCTATGTTGTTGATATATCTATTTAAAGAGAAGTGTCATCTTACCTTTTACTTTTTCATGTACTTAGTTCTTTAAACATGTTTTTAATTGCTTTTAGTCTTTGTCACATCCTTCTTTTCCCCTTCAGTGCTAGAAGTCTGACACATAGTAGTCAGTTTACTCTACCTTTTGAAGTATAGTGGGGCTGAAGTCTTTGCTATATTCCGTGCTATTTTTCTCTGTATGTGGATCAGTCTTTGAATGTATCCTGGGCCGGGAAGATAGCTCAGTAGAATAAGGGTTTGCCTGACAATGTCTCCTAATTTTTTATTGGAAACTAGGCATCTTCAGAGAACATGTTGTGTCACACTCTGGGCACTGGTCCCCCCTTCCACACCTAGCATCTTGTTCCTACATTTGCTTGTGCATTGATTTAGAAACTGGCCAGATTCTTTTTTTTTTTTTTTTTTTTTTTTTTTTTTTTTTTTTTTATATATTCGCATTTTTTTTTTTTTTTTTTTTTTTTTTTTTTTTTTTTGTCTTTTTGAGACAGGGTCTCACTATGCAGTTCAGGCTGGCCTTAAGCTCACTTTGTAGCTCAAGCTGGTCTTGAACTCACAACAATCCTCCTGCCTCAGCCTCCCAAATGCTGGGATTACAGGCCTGCGCCACCACGCCTGGCTGGCCAGATTCTTTTGCAACCTCTCTTTAGCCGGGTCTGTTCCGGTGAGGTCTCTGAGGTCTTCTCTTACCCACAGTGTCCTGGAGGGGATTAGCCTGGACTCAAATTTGGCAGTCAGCCTCCCAAGTGCTGAGGTTACAGGTGTATGCCACTGTGCCCAGCTGTGCTTAGAGTGTCCTTAGACCCAAGCTCCTATGTTCTAGGAGTGAAGGTGGTTCCTCTAGGAAGAAATAGGTCACTCTTCTAAGGCTAAGCTTTCCTCCAGTGAAGAATCTCTTGAACCTTGTCTGTAGGCTTGAAGACAAGGGAACGTCTTCCCACAATCACTTGCCTTGGGAAGATGACGAGGGATGAGCCACCTGCAGCCTCCTAGTTCTAGTGTGCCTCTTTTATTTATTTATTTATTTATTTTGTCTTTTTTTGAGACAGGGTCTCACTATGCAATTCAGGCTGGCCTTAAGCTCACTTTGTAGCTCAGGCTGGTCTTGAACTCACAACAATCCTCCTGCCTCAGCCTCCCGAGTGCTGGGATTACAGGCATGCGCCACCACGCCTGGCTCAAGTGTGCCTCTTTTAGTGTATGATGTGTACCCTATGAATGAGCCAGTGTTCTGAGCCCCGCCGCCACCAACCTCTTCCCCCCCATATTCACCAAGCCTTGTGCTGGGCTAAGGCTCCATTCCATGCATGAAGCCTGAAAGCAAAACAGCTCTTACACTCTGCTAGGTTTGCTGGATTTTAGCCTCAGCACCAGGCAGCTGGGGACAGGATGAGAATGCTGACATCATCTGCCTCCTGGTAGGGGCTCTCTGCCCACGTAGATGTTGTGGGAGAGGTGGGGGCCTGCCCCCTGGCTGTGCTACCTGGAATGGAGTTTGATTCCCACTGAGCTGAGAAGACAGAAGCAACAGGTCATGTTTCCAACACTGTCATGGATTTGATTGCCTTTTCCTCATTTTTCTTTGAAGATTTAATTTTTTTTCTTTTTTAATTAGTACATGTTTGCAGTTGACTGTCATCATGGGAAGTGGGTCCATGTACATAATACAAATTGTTTCTTTTGTGTTTTTGTTGTTGTTGCTGTTTTTACTACTTTTTATTGGGCTCAGGAGATAGCCCAGTGGTATTTAAGTGCCCGGGATCCCAGGTTCAATCCCCAGTAGCACAAAAAAAAAAAAAAATAATAATAATAATAATTTTTCTAGGAGTTGGGTGCACCTCAGACTCCCATGCCAGGAGTTTGTCCTTTTTTTCTCCTCGTTCTGAGATAAGTCTCAGTATGTAGCCCAGGCTGGCCATGTACTCACATCCATCCTCCTGCTTCAGCCTCCCAGTTGCATGCCTGGTTTCTTTATTTTATTTATTTATTTTATATTTTGTATTTTAAGGAAGGGTCTACAGGGTATTCAGGGCCTCACTACTAGATCTGACTTGTAGTGATCTGCCTGTTTACAGCCTCCCAAGAGCTGGGATTATAGGCGTGCCCCAAGGGCATGGCCAGCATGGCAGGCCCCGGGATTAAACCCCCTGCCCCTATGTCTGTTTTCAGGTACTTTAATCCACTGAGCTATTTGGCTGGCCCTAGTTAATTCTTATGAAGCATTTTTAGCCTTGATTCTAAAAATCAGATAAAAAGAATGCCATTAAAATATAGATTAGTGATTTCAATCCCCAATTCCTCCAAAAATAAAATAAAATATAGATTAGTTTATTATCAACTACATAAAAGTAGTTAGGGAAAAATGTTACTAATTGTATCAATTTAGTAATGATGCAGATATTTATAGTACTTTAGGCTTTGTGTCTAGAATGCAAGGGTAGTTTAATAAAAAAAAAACTAGGAACACTATTGTTGAGCAGGTTCTTCCCCCCCTCCCCGGAACCAGGATTGAACTCAGGCCTTGGAGCTTACCAGGCAAGCACTTATTCTACTGAGCCACTCCCCAGCCCAACATTATTGTTATAAAAAGGGAAATCCTATGAATAAAAAGTTAATTTTTTTTTTTTTTTTTTTTTTTTTTTTTTTTTTTTTGAGACAGGGTCTCACTATGCGGTTCAGGCTGGCCTTAAGCTCACTTTGTAGCTCAGGCTGGAGGCTGGTCTCGAACTCACAACAGTCCTTCTGCCTCAGCCTCCCAAGTGCTGGAATTACAGGCCTGTACCACCACGCCCAGATTTCCATCAAATTATTTTTAAAATTAATAAAATTGGGTAATGGGGATGGAATCCAAGATAACATGCAGAAGGTTGTATTTGTCTCTACACTAATAATAACCAACTGGAAACATAAATGAGGGAAAAATGCTCATAATAACTATATGATAGGGCCAGGGAGATGACTCAGTGGAATAAGCACTTCCCTGGCAAGCGCAAGGGCCTGAGTTTAAAAAGGCGAAAGATTTATACGATCTGAAGAGAAACCAGAGCATAAGGGCCTGAGTTTAATCCCCAGTTCTGCAAAAGAAAGAAAAAAAAAAAATATATATATATATATATATATATATATATACATACATGTATATATACATACATATATATATATATATACACACACATACATACATATATGATATATCTAGGAGTACAGATTCAACAAGAAAGCTCTAAACTGAGCTAGGGATGTATGGCTCCAGCTACTGGGGAGGCTGAGGCAGGAGAATTCCAAGTTGGAGACCATCCCCAGCAAGTTAAAAAGATACCACATCAAAAAAAAAAAAAAATAGGACTGAGGGTATATCTCATTGGGTACATAAAATCCCAATGAATGGAGGAACATTTCTCTGTACTTTGGACAGGAGTAATATTTAATAGCACGTGCCAGGAATGTAGCTGAGCAGCACAGTGTCTGCCTGGCAAGTGTAAGTCCCTGAGTCCAATTCCTAGTATCCTTCTCCCAAAAAAATGTAATAGAAAAAAATCCAGTTTTCCCCAAATTGATGTTTATGGTACAAATCAGATCTAAGTCAGAATGGTGAAATGAATGAGAGACAGAAGGGGCGGTATTTTTCTGGTCCTGGGAATTGAGTCCAGTGTGTGCTTCATGTGCTACACTACTGAGCTACATCTCCCTAACCTCTCCTTATACTTTTTTGTTTTTAATCTACACACACACAGATGTATAATCTACAATTATATGTAATTATAGGATGTAGTATATTACATTGTTTACATACAGTATGTAGTGATCATGTCTATTTGTTGTCTGATATTTTGTATTGTGAACATTCAAAATCCTCCCTACTAGCTATTTTGGAAATATACAGTTGTCAACAATAGTTACTTTGCTATAGAACATTTGAAGTTACTCTGTGTAGCTGTGTCCTGCCTCTTTTCTGCTTTTCTCAACCATTGGTAACCACTATTCTACTCAATGAGATTAGTTTTTTTTTTTTTTTTTTTTTTTTTGTCTTTTTGAGACAGGGTCTTAACTATGCAGTTCACGCTGGATTTAAGCTCACATTTGTAGTGCAGGCTGGTCTCAAACTCAACAATCCTGCCTCAGCCTCAGTGCTGGAATTACAGGCTTGGGCCACCACGCCCAGTTTGAGATTAGATTTTCTTTTTGAACGGATTTTTGTTTTTTTTAAGTCATCCCCCCATCCCCCAAGTTTCTTATTTACCTAGGTCTGGCTGAAATTTATAGTTTTCCTGCCTTAGCTTTCCAGAGTGCTGGGGTTATAGGCATGCCCCTCTGTGCTTGGTCAATCCTAGACTTTACATCTTCCACACTTAAGTACCTACTATGCAGCATTGATAATTCTGTTTTGTTTTTTGTATTTAGTACAAGGTTTCACTATGTAAGTCAGAGTAGATTGGACTTGTGATCTGCCTGTTTTCAGCCTCCCAAGAGCTGGGATTACAGGCACACAACACCATGCTATCTCAATCCCATTTTAGTGCACCCTCAGCACAGGACCAGCACCAACATGTCTTGTGGTGCTGGGGATCTAATCTTGGCCTAACTAAAGCAGGCGCTTTAGTCTACTGAGCTGTCTGGCTGGCCCTTAGCATTGATAAGTCTGTGCCTGCCAAAATATTGCAGTCTTAACTATAGTCAAAAAAGATTGCATAAAATTCAATTATGAGAAAATTGTTACCAACTGATAGCACAGCTCAGTGGTAGCGCTCTTGCCTAGCATGTTTCAGGGCCTCAGTTTAGTTTAAGGTGCCTCAAAAAGTTATTTTAAACCAGTACAATTTCAAACAATAGAAAATTGGTGTTAACGTAGTTGTAAAATAATACTACCAGGGCTGGGGAGATAGCTCAGTTATATAAGCACTTGCCTGGCAAGTGGAAGATCCATCTCAAGTTCAAACCCAGTACCGCAGAGTAACTTAGGATTTGGTACAGGGTCTTGCTAAGCAACTTGGACTTGTAGTGATCCTCCTGTTTGCAGCTTCCCCAGCACTAGGATTATAGGCATGTGCCACCACAGTCCTTGGACTTGCTTAAGCAGGCCCTTAGTCTGGTTAGCCTGCTGGCACCAAAATAGAGAACCTTAGAGAGGTGTTAGTATGTTTCAAAACAGTATTTGTTATAGTACAAGTCACTTCTCTTAAGTCCTTAGGGAGGTGTTTCAGAAAGACTGATATATATTCCATAACCTCCAGCAGGATCTGGAAAAAGTGCCTTGTATTTGAATAATCAATAATTCAAGTGACTTGTACAGGATAAATAAAGATGACATAAGGCCAGCCAGATAGCTCAGAGGATTAAGGTGGGCGCAGGGACCACGTTAGATACCCAGCAGTGCTGGCCTTCCCCTGGGGCTTGCTGAGACAGTAATTGAAACAGGCGGTGATTGAGACTGGGTGTGGTGGTAGAGCATGCACGCAATCCCAGCTCTTGGAGGCTGAAAGCAGAATCACTAGGAATCAGATCTCCATAGTAAGACCCTGTACACCCACTACTAAATTCATTTTTAAAAAGTCTTGTTTGCTTACGTTTTGCCACCAAATGAGTCTTCTGAGAGGATCTTTTGTTTTCTATAGCATCTAGGAATTCAGATTTTTTAAGGGAGTATGAATCTGTATATCAATATAGTAGGAAATAATAGCTTGTTTTATAAATTTCTGGACAAGAAAATCAGATCCCTGTTTTGCGCCATATATATATATGTTTGTTTGTTTTTTTTTCTTCTCAGAACTGGGGATTGAATTCAGGCCGTTGCACTTGCAAGGGAAGCACTCATTCCACTGAGCCATCTCCCCGGCCCCATCTGCCATATATTAAGTCCCAGAAAATGTAATGCAATGTAATGAAAAACAAAGGGAAAAAAATGATTTATTTGAGTGTTGAAGCCTTCCTGAGCAAGCCAGGAAATCTAGAAGCCAAAGAGTAGCTGACCTCACTAGAACACTGTACAGGTAGACAATGCACAGATCTTCAGCCTTACTAGGCTTGCTGATAGGGTACAGAAGTGTCCAGGAGGCAGCACACATTCTTTTGCTTTAATGCAACAGCAAAAATATGCCACAGTGATAACCTCCAGTGTGATGGTTTTGTTTCTTTAGATAGGCTTTCACTTTGTAGCTCAAGCCTTGAATTGAACTCACTGTGTAACACAGGTTGGCTTTAAACTTAGTGATCCTCCTGCCTCAGCCTCCAGAGTACTGGGATCATCCCTGGCTCTTGTTTTTGGGACCTGACCTTACCATGTTGCCCAGGCTGGCCTTTAATTCCAGGGCTCAAACACAAAGAAGGAATGAACTGCAATTTTTTTTTTTTTCATTATAATCAGATATTAAAACAATGGGGAGACTGCTTGGTTAGAATTCAAAGCTATCAGACCAGAAGTGTTTACTTTTATACTGGTGGTTATTGGGATGAAAATCTGGAAACAACCTAAATAAATGTGTCTCATTTGGGAGAGCTTCTAATATACCTATCTGGGCACCTAGGAGGAGGCTTATGTGGTGGCAAGTGAGAAACAACAGCTAAGTGGGATTGTTATAAGCACGTGTGAGATTTGTTAATATTCTCCCCATGTAGTATAGAAAGACAGGTGAAAGTGGGACAGGATGTAAAAACATGAGGGAGGCTTTCTGTGCTTATCTGGGGCTCAACAAGGTTCCTGGAGGTGGGCTCTCCAATGCAACAAAAATAGTATCCTCATCCTTTTTCTACTTACAGCTTTATGATGATGAAGGGTGAGATTGGCCAGGATTCCCACCACTGAAGAAATAATATAACATCCTGGTAGAAATCCTTTCAGACAAAAACAAGTGGGGCACAGTATACAGATTTCACCTTCTCTTCCTCCCAACACCCCACTTCACCCTGTACTGGGGATTGAATTCAGAGGCTTTTTTATTTAGAGACAGGGTCTTGCTAGTTCAGGCTGGTTTTGATCCTTGGCTGGCCTTGAACTTGTGGCTATCCTCCTGCTGAAATTACAGGCATACACCACTGTACCCAGCTCTTAGCTTTTTGTTTATATATTTTATTTTGAGATGAAGTCACTAATTACCCAGGCTGCATGTGAACTTGAAATTACCCTACTTCAGCCTGGCAGAGCTCTGGGACTATAGGTATGCACACTTGCTATGATAATACATTTTTCTTGCTATACCAGTGGAGAGATGAGACTGATTTTAGGGATTGCATGATGTTCTTTCAAATGTATGATTTATTTCTTCACTTCTCCATTGAAGATTAAGGTGCTTTCCAATTTTTCAGCCCTACAACCAGTGTACATGTATTTCCGGTTCTTAAACTCAGGGATAGGAATTATTGATGCAAATTATCAAAACTGCCTTCCAAAAACCATGTAAAGAGTTATCATCCCACCAGCAGAGAAGTGTCTTTACAGTCTTCCCACTGCCGCAAGTATTTCTTTGTTCCCTCTATCCTATAGGTTAGAAGGACCTAACCTTTATGTCATTTAAATGTATTGTTTGTATTCCTGTTTTTATATATTCTTCCTTTTGATCCCATTATGCTACTTGGATATTAGAGTAGTTGATTCCTTATGGGTTGCACATTTGGCTTTTAATTGTGTTTTGTTTGTTTTTCCAGTACCAGGGATTGAACTCAGGACCTTGCGCTTGCTAGGCAGGTGCTTATTCTACTGAGCTATCTCCCTGACCCACACTTTGGCTTGTAACATAGTTTTATTTTATTTATTTTATTTTATGGTACTCTTGAATCCAGGATCTTCATAACAAATCACATACCAGATATGATCTCTAACTTGAAACTGACTGGGCTCCTAACTTTGAATCCTCCTGCTTCCACTCCACCTCCCTGAGCGCTTGGATTACAGGCGTGTACCAACAAGCCCAGGTTTAACAGTATTCTTAAGTATATAGAGCTATATACATTTATCTCTTTAGTCAATCAGTATGGAAGGATGGAGTATTTGGTCAAAGATCAGACCAGGTCGTGCCTCCATACTTATGGAGTGGCCTCACCACCCGCCTCGGGCTGGCTGGATGTGATGGCAGAGCTGAGGGTGAGCTGGAGAGAGCGGGTCCAGTTGGGTCCAGTCTGGACGGGTTGAGGTCGGGTGGGCTGGCCCTGGCTCTGGGAGCGGCTTCTCCAGACCTGCCTGCCCTGCCCGCAGCTCATGATGGAGCAGTCAAAGAAGTCCTCACTCATGGTGGCCCGCAGTATCCTCAACAACAAGCTCATCAGCAAGAAGCTAGAGCGCTACCTTAAGGTGAGCAGACTGGTCCCAGTCCTGCCCTATCCCCTCGGGTCCTCCCACCCTTCACTGCCACCCAGCACTCCCTGCAGGGCGAGAACCCTTTCACTGACGGCCCGGAGGAGGAGAAAGATCAAGAGGAAGTGGAGGGCAGCGCTTTGGATGAGACTGCGCTAGGTGAAGCAGTGGGAGCCGCGACAGGGGCCGAGGGCGTGCCTGCACCGCCCCCTGTTCCTCCGGAGCCAGCACCCGAGATTGCGTCTCCGCCTCCGCCACCGCCCCCCGAGGAGGAGGAGGGTGTCATGCCCCTGCTGGGCGGGGCGCTGCAGCGGCAGATCCGCGGCATCCCAGGCCTTGATGTGGAGGATGATGAGGAAGGTGGCGGAGGCGTCCCGTAATTTGGGCCCGCGGGGCTGAGGCTGGAAATTCAGGCTAATAAAAATTATTTTCCCCCTACTCGAAGCATCTGTGTGTCCTTGGGCAGTGCGGAGGGGTGGTGCGCCTGCGCACGGGTAGGGGGAAACGCGCCTGCGTGGGCTTGGTCCTGGTAGACTGAACCACAACTCCCGAGATGCCACGGGCGCAGATCCTGCGTGACCCTGAGGGTGGATGGGCTGGTGGGGCGGGGCCTCCGCTTAAGCTGGCCAATGGGAGCTTGGAGAAGGGAGTGACGCGTATCTGATCTTCCAGTAGCGGACGACCGAAGGTACGTTAAACGTGAGCGTCCCGTAGAAGGCTAGAAAAAGGGTTGGCTGGCGGGCTGCGTCGGAGACATGGAGCAAGGCTACGGAGGTCAGTATGAGGTTTTCATCGCAGTGCGGGAAGGTGCTAATAGGCGGGGTCCCAATTCCTGAGTTTTCGGCTTGAACACTGCACAGCGGCCCTGTAGAGAGGCGGGAGTGGCGCTGACCTCATTGGGGATCGGCGCAGTCGCTCCGGGGGCGCCGCCAGCGGATTAGCCAGCAGAGTGCGGGAGGGGGTCAGTGCTGCGGGGGGTTTCTGGGCCCTCTGGCCGACCGGACCATCGTAGTCCCGAACGAAACGGCTGGGCCGGGTACTGCCGACCTCGGTTTTGCAGTACCGCCTTCCTCTTCTGAAGGCGCCACAAAATGGCGGCGCTGGGGGGCGGAGCCTCGGTGCGCGGCTGAGATCCCAGGTCGGAGTCTAGGTGCCTGGGCCTCTGCGCTCCCTCCCAAGGGCTGGGCTTAGTCCGAGGGCCTGGGTCGCCCTCGTGGAGGATGTCCATGTCCCAGGGCGCCCATCCCTGAAGCCATCGGTCAGCTCAGTTGGGCGCGTGCTGTGTTCAGGCGTGTGCTGGCCTAGGACGGTCGTCTCGACCCACCGCCGAGGTAGAACGAGACAGGATCAGACATTAAGTATTCAGTGTTGCGAAGTTTGGAAACCTAATGTTTTTGGGTTTAGACAACCGGATGACTGTTCTTTTCAGGTCCTCCCGTACAGTGGCCTGGAGGAACCAAAGGGCTCCGTAGGTGGCTACGTGCCCTTTACCCATTTGCCTTCACGGCCTGTTTTCAGTAGGGCCTATCTACTTCCTCTCCTGTCTCGAGTCACAGCTCCTTTGGAGGCCTTGTTCTCTGTGCTGAGAGCAAGAGTTGCTCAAGAGGAATAATGAACATATAGGGTGGGCTATGCGGTTCATAGAAGAGGTCAGGGTGGTCTGATCTTGGGTGTAGTCCTTGGAGAAGGCAGGATCTCTCTTCCTTAAACGCTTTTCCGGTAATAGGAATTGAATGCAGACGCTACACAGAACTACACATGTACCCTTTTTTAAAATTTGTGAGATGTGGGCCGGCCAAATAGCTCAGCAGATTAAAGTGCCTGCAAGAAGTTGCAGGGTTCCGAGTTTGATCCTGGGGACTCCCTGAGACTGTAATTGAGACTGAATGTGGTGGCGCCACCAGTATTCCCAGCTCTTGGGAGACTGTAAATAAGCAGATCACTACAAGTCAGATCTAGTAGTGAGACTCTAAACACCCTGTAGACCCTTCCCAGAAATACAAAACATAAGGAAAAATAAATTTATAAGATAGGTTTTTGCTAAGTTGTTGGAATTAAACTTGGGATTCTACTGCCTCATTGTCCCAGGGTGCCGGCCTTATGTACTGGTGTGCTCCACCATCACTTCCAGAGAAATGGCAGAATCCAGTAGGAGGAAATTGCCAGAAGCTTGTGGTTGGGTGTCTGTGGAGCTCTAGGGGCACATGTAGCCAGGCTTTCAAAGTCTGGGTAGATACTTCATTCTTTGTTTCCTACCAGGCATTTTTGCCAGAAATTTTGAGTTGTATCCCCTGCTTCTTAACTCCTAAAACCATTAAATTACTGCTGCCTCCCTGATGTTTGCCTCAAGAAATGTTTTGAGGGAATCCAGAATATAGCTCAGCAGCAAGGTGCCTGCCTGGCAAATGTGAGGTCCTGGGTTTTCCAAAAAAGAAAAATGTTATGAGACTAAGTGATAAGTGCCTCACAAGGAAGCCCAAGGCTACTCACTTGTTAGAATCTGCTTTGTACTTTTTTGCTGTACCAATGAGGAGGGTGTTGCCTTTAGAGATGATCCGAGGGATAGTATCAGCCCCAGTTAGGACTGTGGATCAAATCGCCAAGGTTGTGAGCCTTTGCACTTTCATTTCTTGAGTAGCAGTATTTGCTGGTTGGGGATTGTGTAGACAAAGTGATCTGTCATTCAGTTAGTGGTTGGGATTCTGGTGAATGAGATGAGAGTATGTCCTGGCCTCACCAAAGTGAAGTCATCTGACAGCATAGACAGCCACCTGTGCCCAGCTGTGTGCTGGGCTCTAGAGACACAGAAATTTAAAGTGTGGTTTGCAGCAACCTACATAGAGGGATAGGAAGGCACTCTGGTGCTTTAGGGCCAGACTGAGGCCCAGGAATTTAAAGACCCAGGCAGTCATTGGAGGGTTTGAAGGTCATGGACTTGAAACCAAAAGGGCTGTATTTTATGTCACCAAATTCCCAAGTTATATACCCAGTTATGGGACAGACAAATTGGGGGACCCTGTCTTCTGTGCTATTCTTAGTTGTGGGTGGAGGCTTGGAATAGAGGAGGTTCCCAGTGGGTAAAGGCCACGACTTAACTTCCAAGCCCAGTTCCTTCCCATGTTCTGCTTTTTACTCAGCCTGCTGGAGTAAGATGATGCCATCAGCCAATATAGGGGTAACAGAAAGAAGGTAATGCTGAGTTATGATGCCTTTTTGTTGTTGTGGTACTCGGGATCAAACTCAGCCAGGGAAGTGCTTAGTGCTTATGCGGCTGAGCTATCTCACCTGCCCTACGCTGCCTTGTTGTCAGGCTAGACCCTGAGCAGCGATTGAGACTACTGTGACAGACAGGATTAAAACAAACAGCCACATCTTTATTTCCAACAAAGGAAGAGAATATGCTTTATAGACAAATGTAAAATTGGTGGAGGGTGGCCCATCAAGGGGCATGGACAATCTTAGGTTTCTTAGGGATCTTTGGTGGGTTTGGTGCCTCTTGGGAAAGGAAGTGCAGGCTGACAGTGGTACTCTGCTGATTTACAGAGTGTTATTCTGTAGATTTACAGAGTTTCTTGTAAGCCTGGGAACCATCCTGATAAACAAATTTGTTTTAGTCTTTTGGCCTGAGTGAAGGGAGCTTCCTGTTCAAACAGACTGGTCTGCCAGGGTTTTTTTCTCTTCAAGTTAGGTGATGTCCAATGTGTGGGACCTAACACTTGTTAGGTGAACACTAAAGTAGCCTGTGAGGCCATCCCTTTAATCTAAAAACCGTTTTTAGTGTGATGGACAGAATCTTAACAGCATTGTCTTCTTGTAGGGTATGGGGCCTGGAGTGCTGGACCTGCCAACACCCAGGGTAAGTAGGACCTCCATCACTAGTGAGGAGGCATTGGCAAAGGTCGGCACACTTTGTCTACTGGGTCAGATAGTAGGTGTCTTCAGCTTTACAGGCTATGTAATATAAAGTGGATGTCATCAAGTCTGACTGTTCCTTATTTACATGTGTTATGAAATAGTTCATCATAGCAAAGTTTTTTTTTTTTTCCTGTAGGTAAATATTTGAGAGTGCAGATGGTTTTGTCTATAACAGCTTTTTCACAATAGCTTCAGGTTTAAGAAATTTAACACATACAATTCTGTATGTGGGTGTGTGTGGGTGTGGGTATGTGTGTGTGTGTGTGTGTGTGTTTATCATGGGGTGTCCTTTTGGTTATGTTTCTCCCTCCCCCCCCCCCCATAGAAATATGATACCCATTCTTAGCTTGAGGGCTGTACAGAAACAAGCAGTAAAGTGGATATAGCCTGGGGCTTTTGCTGATCTTTGCTCTAGAGTCCAAATGGTGAGTTTCACATTGTTTGAAATCCTGAAACATGCACTCTGGTCACAAGGTGTTTTTTTTTTTTTTTTTTTTTTTTTCCCCTAAGGTTTCAAATGTTAGTTATTAGGGCTGGGGAGATAGCTTTGCAGTCTGAGTGCCTGCCTGCCAGGTGCAATCCCCAATACCACATGCCATGCTGAGCAGCAGAACTGCACATGGTGGTGTGTATCTGTAACCCCAGCACTAGGGAGGCTGAGACAAGGATCACTACAAGACCAAATAAATAATGAAATTAAAAAATAAAATATTTATTATTGATTCAATAGTACTGATCACACACACAAAAAAAGTTAAGACTTGATTAAGCATATTGTCCAGCCAATGGTTGTTTTTTTTTTTTTTTTTTTTTTTTTACTTTGTTTGTTTATGTTGGCGGAATCGGGGATTGAACTCAGGTCCTTGCGCTTGCCAGGGAAGCGCTTATTCTACTGAGCCGTCTCCCCAGCCCCTTTTATTTCATTTGTATTTTTAGCAAGGGTCTATAGGGTGTTCAGGGTCTCACAGCTATCACAAACCCATAGTGATTCATTCGCCTGTTTACAGCTTCCCAGGGAGCCAGCACAGCAGGCCTGGGGATCTCCACTGAGCTATTTGGCCAGCCCTCAATGGTTATTTTTTAAGCTTGATTCAGTGGTTTTTTTTTTTTTCCATCGTAGGGCAGGACTGGCACCTCATGTGGTGCCATGCCAGGGATAGAACCACAATCCCTGAGTGCTTTTTTTTTCCCCCTGTATTTTAGGGAAGGATCTACAGCATGTTCAGGGTCTCACTACTAAATCAGACATAAGAGGTCCGCCTGTTTACAGCCTCCTGAGTGCTGGGATTACAGGCTTGCGCCACCATACCCAGTCTCAATTGCCATCTCAGTGCACCTGGCGGGCAGGGCTGACACAGCAGGCTCGGGGATCGAACCCCCATTCCTGTGCCTTAAATCTGCTGAGCTATTTGACCAGCCTAGTTCCTGAGTGCTTGCCTAAGCAGGTGCTTTAGATCTCTGAGCTATATCACCAACCCTGAATATTGTCATGACCGTTAAGAGGGTACCCTCTTGTGACCTCCCAGGGGGTAAATGTGTTGAAGCTCATGTGTAGCTCCTTTCAGCCCCAGCTTGGTCTCCCTCCAATGTCTCTTGGAGTTGTACCTGATTTTATTACCAGTCTTCATCTGAATCCTTTGAGGAATGGGATAATTTTGCTTTTGCTTCTTGGCCAGGATTTGTTTGGAAAAGACATGGTTAGCTAGGAGGCAAGAGCATACACTCAACAGCAGAGTGAAACAGAAGAGGGCTGCATGGGTTTTTTGCTTTGTGCCAGCCACTGTTAGGAGGTAAATATCTTCCTTTTATGAGCCTAGGACCTGCCCCTAGTTCCACTGGAAGCAGGGCTACTGTTCTGGATGTCATCATGTTGCCAGTGGCTATCTCCCCTGTCACTCACTTGTGATATATGATATCCTCTGCTCAGTTCAGTTGAGAACATGAATTTTGACTGCTACCTCATTAGTATGGTTGGCAATGCCTGGGCTCTGACTTCTGGTGAGAATTGATCCTTTACAAGGGCTCTGCCAACCATCTTCCTTTCCACACACCAGTGTAGGAAGCCAGGCTCACCTGGGAGAGAACTTTGAAGATGTTGCCACCCCCTGCCCTCCTTAGTCCTGTTGTGGCCTTGGCTTTCCCAACTCCTCTTAGAGTGAGCTAGTAGCTGTCCCTCCAGGGCAGTTTCAAGCACTCTTGTTCTGCCTCTAAAGCTCTTGCATGCTTTTGCTTCCCCTCAGGCACATATGGAAGTGGTGTGGCCAGCTGGCAAGGTAAGTCCTTCTGGGAATCTACCAGTATGCACTGGGCTCTGTGTGACCACCCCTGCCCCAGCCTGACTGCTTTCAGCTTCTCTGAAGGTGGGAGGACAGGACAGGCCATCGGGAGATTTGGGTGGATTTCTGAGCTCTCTTCTTGCATGGACCAGTCTTTGCTGCTCTTTGAGCACAGGAGCTGAAGGGAGGCTGGGCTGCACCAGCCTCAAGAAGAACTTGTTAGGAAAGGGCTGTGCATGTGTCATTGAGAGCACCGTCTCTTAGATGTGTCTGTCAGCAGCCCACACTGCCGTCCTGGGCTTTCAGCATCCTCTGATCTGGGGTAGAGAGATAAGTTTTAGGGTCTGACCAAGGAATCTTTACTGCTCAGGTGAGGCCACCTGTCCCTTTGGCCTCCTGTTGCCTTTTAGCTGGTCACATGCACAGTATATATGCCAGCAGCACTTGGTGCTGTGAACTTTGTCCTTTACAGTGCGTAGCAGGTGTTCTGTTCATGCGTTTGCAGAGAGGAACCTTGTGGCTGCTAGGGTCTGACCTTCCTCTTCCCTCTGCTAGGTTATGACAACTACAATTATTATGGTGCCCAGAACACCAATGTCACCGCAGGAGCAACATACAGCTATGGTCCAGCTTCATGGGAGGCTACCAAAGCCAGTGATGGTGGCCTGGCAGCTGGGGGCCCTTCCATGCACATGGCCTCTTATGGTCCAGAACCATGCACCGACAATTCTGACTCTCTCATTGCCAAGATCAACCAGCGCTTGGATATGATGTCCAAGGAAGGAGGCAGGGGCGGGAGCGGCAGCGGTGGGGAGGGCATGCAGGACCGGGAGAGGTGATTATGGGTCTGAGCCCTTCCCTGGGGGGCCCTTGCCAACACATATGTAC
The DNA here is from genome assembly GCA_004027165.1 of Ctenomys sociabilis. Classification (NCBI taxonomy): domain Eukaryota; kingdom Metazoa; phylum Chordata; class Mammalia; order Rodentia; family Ctenomyidae; genus Ctenomys; species Ctenomys sociabilis. Next base: position 42,835 of record PVKA01011968.1, read on the forward strand.
AAATGGGGATGGGTTTCTCCTCTTTGCCTCACCTGAGTGTGGCCCTGTGAGCTGGTCCATTTGGGGTGGAGGGCAGAACACTGCATTTCCCTAAGTCACTGGGGTCTTGGGCAGTGATCTGAGATTTCTTGTTTCTGTATTGTGCTATTCTCAGTTTTCATGGTCAAGGGCTGATATCCTTTGTTTAGCGATGTTGAAAGGGGGATATTGGTCTGCTTTGCCTTCTGAACATTGAGGCAGCGTGCAGTATGGTTCTGAGGAAGGTTGTAGGGAGTTCAGCTTTGTGGGTGGTGTTTAGCTTCTATCAAAAGAGGGAGAGGACTGACAGCCTAGGTGCCCTGGGGAGTCCCTGGCCACACCTGAAAAACTTCTACTTTCTTTGTAGCTCCTTCCGCTTCCAGCCATATGAGTCGTATGATTCCAGGCCTTGTTTGCCCGAACATAATCCGTACCGCCCCAGCTACAACTATGACTATGACTTCGACCTGGGGACTGACCGCAATGGCAGCTTTGGTGGGCAGTACAATGACTGCCGGGACCCAGCCCGGGAGCGAGGGTCCCTCGATGGCTTCATGCGAGGCCGGGGCCAGAGTCAGGGCCCAGGCCCAGGCCCAGGCCGCTTCCAAGACCGGAGCAGTTCAAGCACTTTCATGCGTAGTGATCCCTTCATGCCACCCTCAGCTTCCACTGAGCCCACATCCTGGAATGAGCTAAACTACATAGGTGGACGAGGCTTGGGAGGCCCTTCCCCAAGCAGGCCTCCCCCTTCCCTCTTCTCCCAGTCCATGGCCCCTGACTATGGCATGATGGGAATGCAAGGGACAGGTGGATATGACAACACCATGCCTTATGGATGTGGCCGATCACAAACTCGGATAAGAGATCGGGTAAGTACCCAAAGGGTTCTGTTGGGCCTTTCTGGCTTCTTTCTGCAGCTCAGTATTTGAGGTGAAATTTATATCCTACAAGGCATACTCACTTTTTAAGTTAAGGTTCCATTCCACTTTATGCTATCACCACCACAATCTAGTTGTAGAGCATATTCATCAACCCAGAAAAGAACATACTGATTAACAGTCTTTCCCTGTTCCTTCTGGTGGTTCTCTTCAACCACTCATCTAGTTTTTTTCTCTGCCTTCTTTCATTGAGTGTAGTGTTTTCTTTGAATTTTAACTCTGTTGTCTATTAGCTTATTGAGAAGACTTTTCTGCCTTTATTCTCTAGTTTTGCAAACTTTATTTCTGTGGGGTATCTCACACTGACCCAGGGAAGTGGTACATGGGATGTGCTTGTATCTGTAGCCCAGAAGGAGAGGGTTTGAGCGCTTCGGACCAGACAGTATGGGCAGGAAGCGGAAGCAATTTCCAATGTTTGAGGAACCGGATACCAAACTGATCCGTGCTGACAGCGAAGGCGATTTTTCGGACAATGGTACATTTGGGCCCTAATAGGCTGGGTGGGTGTGAGACAAGTCCATTCCCTGCCTGCAGTGTTTCCTGGCCTGTCCAAGCTTTGCATACATAGTTACTTGGGTGGTATTTCCAGTCTTCCCTGTTAGGTCAGGGTACCACTTGGGAAAGCAAAATGGAATAGGTACACCTGCCCAGGAACTGACCTTTCCTAATTCCCTTGTGTCTGGCAGATGATGGAGCTGGTGACTTCCGGTCAGGAGATGAAGAATTCCGGGGTGTAAGTTTACCCTATGTATGGGTCAGCCCCTTTGGTCTCATGAGGCTTTTTTTCTTTTCTTTTTTGCGGTACCAGGGATTGAACTCAGAACCTTACACTTGCCAGGGAAGCGCTTATTCTACTGAGCCATCTACCCACCTGCTTTTCTTCTTTATTGCTCTTTCTCACAAAGAAGTTAGAGGAGCTATCCAAGTAGACTCCATTTGATATACTTCTGAATAGATTTGATATCACAACCTGTAGCTAGGTTTCTAAGTATTTGGACTACAGCAGTCATTGTCTTTGTTAAAAAAAAAAAAAAAAAAAAAACAATTTCCAGTACCTTCCTTAGCCTCCAAGTGCCTGTCCACTTGTGTGATAAAAATGGGCCAGCAGACATGTAATGGGATTCATGTAACAGTCTGTGCCCTCATCCCTCAGTCCTTGTGCTCTGCTGAAAGTAGCATCTACCTAGTTTTTAGCACCATACACTGAGGGGAGGTTGCTTGCCATGCTGACCCCTACAGGGGTAGGGCCTGAGGAGGGTGTTCCAGTACTTCTGATAGCCAGACAGCTAGTAGGTAGGGCAGGGAGGATGGAGGAAGGAGCAACTTTACAGTTATCCTTGCTCCCCATTTGTCTGCCTTGATACTCAAAACTATTTCAGATTTTCAAATCTGAAAATCTGGTCACTAATCTTTAGTTTGTTGCCTAAAGCATTGGCTCTGTTCATATTTTCAGTTAGGATTCAGTGTATTTGTTAGAACTGTGAGTTAAAAACAAATGCTTTGGTAAAGTCTGTTTTCAGTCAGGAATGGTAGAATTAGCATGGCTGCTGGACCTAGTGGCACGAACCTATGATTCCAGCACTCAGGAGGCTGAAGAGGGAGGATTGCCATGCATTTCAAGCCAGCCTGACCTACAGAGTTAGACCCTCTCTCAAAAAAACACTACACAAATCAGAATTTCTTAACTTCCCCTTAGTGCATAGGTTCCTGCCCTTGTGGGATGCAGAACCATAGTTATGAATGTGCTAGGGGCCAGATTCTACAGTGGAAGAAGTCAAAGTCTGGCTTAAAGACAGAAAAGTCATGATCATGGTCTTTAAAAGACAGCTAGAAGTAGCAACTTAACACTTATTCTCCAGGTTGAGGCTCTGAGGCGTGTTGTTCCCTACAAGGTTTGGGACCAGGTGCTACACTACAGATGGTGGGAGGGGGCTAGACTGGCTATGGAAATTCTAAAAGTACTTCACCGGCTGACTTTACCTGGACCTTTTTACAGGAGGATGAATTCTATGACGCTGGGAAGCAGAGAGGTAGGCATCACCCAGTGTCCCTTCAGCTTTTTTATGTCTATCCCATACTCATTGCCCAGCTTCTAGCCAGCATGGGCTTGTGAGCCAGCTCACTTGGGAGAGGAGAAGGGCTGTGGCTGCTGGGTAGGCCTAGGTCTTCTTGGTTGTGGCACTCATCCCCAGGTGCTGTTCAATGTCTAGAGGCAGCATTTGTTGAAAATGAGCCCATTTCCTTCACTCAATGTGGTCTGGGGAGTGGGGTGAGGTGTCTCTGGGTGTCTTGTGACACTTGTATGGTAGGGAAGAAAATATCTTAGAAACCTGAGAGAGACAAGGCTCCCTCTAGCCTATTTTCTGTTCCCCCTCGGGTCAGTGCAAGTCACTGTACTGTTCTCTCCTGGGCTTCATTGTGTCCCGTTACCCCCATTGCCAGCCCAGAGCAGTGCCTTTGGCCTCTATGCTGTGGCACTTGGCAGCCGTAATACACGCAGGATTGGGATAGCAGACACCCACTGGGCTTGGAAATGTAGTAGGAGGAGCAGCCCATCAGGTGGACCCAGGCTTTTATCGCGTGAGAGAAGCCATTGTAAGTCTCATCAGTTCCAGGACAGGAGACTGACCCAGAAGTCCAAAGAAAGCAGCAAGCAATAAAAAATAAGGTCATATCCTTCAGAGTTACCTAGAGAAGCAGCCTGAGCCACAGTTACCTTAAGCTCTCTCAAAAGCCATTGTCTCTGCCCCTGTTTTCTGGGTCAGTCCATAGCTGTTTACTCCCAGGATCCCAGGCTGGCCCTGTCTCTGTGAGTGGTGAAGGCCCTAGCCAACCTTCTGAGTGCCCCTCCTGCCCACCCCCGATGTATCTGAGCAGCTGTGTCCGTAGTGCGGGACCATACCAAGTGTTCAGCAGCTCATGCAGCCGGGTAAATGCTAAAGCAAAGGTGACATGTTTGTTGCGCACAGGTCCTGCTACCTACCCGGGATGACTTTGCTATTAAACAGCAGTCATAGTTTCAGGCAGTGACCTCTTGCCAAAAGTCCCACACGCCCTTTTGAGAGGCTTCTGAGCAGCGCCCGCCGGTCGCCATCTTCGTGGGACAGTCTCTGGACTGGCTTCAGGGGTAGGGGTCACAGTTCAGATGCTTATCCAACGTTGTTCAGCATCCGGCCTCTGGTCCAGGCCTTGAGACCTGGCTTGGCCTCACTGGGATGCTAGCCGCATAGCTCTGACAGGAGCTCCTGCGCTGGCCCCAGCGGGCACACGGGAGGACCAATTGGTCTCTTCCCATTTTTGTTTCCATGATTACTTCCTGTGCAGCCTGGGAAAGTGGAAAGCCCTAGGTTGGCAGTTTTTGTGAACAGAAGATAGAAGATGGGCCAGCAAGGACTGTTAATCCTGCTGGGGCCCTAGCTCAGACAAGGCCGATGGGGACTGTCATAGTGGCCCACCTTGAGGTGGGAAAAGAGCGATGAGTGGCTTGCTTTCCTTTTTGAGTGAGCCAGCCACTGCCTCAGTCTGGAGAGAACTGCTCTCCTTATATAACAGTGGGAAAAGACTCCATGATAGTGCTAGGTTGAACAGCCAGGCTGGGGCAAGATAGCAGGTGGGCCATGTCAGTGGATGGGCAGGTCCATCCCAGCCTGCCAGTCATAGGAGTGAGGTGACTCCTCTGGATCCTCAGCAAAGGCTCTTGTCCGTTAGGAGCCTTTGACACTCCTCAGTGCTTTGGGGTATCCTGGACCTGCCATGCTGTGAAGGCAGAGGCTAGGCACAGGGTGTGGCAGCCAAGCTGCAGCCCATGAGGGTCTGGAGCTAATTCCTCTGTAAGCCACTCAGAGCATCTCTTAAGGACTTCTCTGTTACAGGAGAGAAGGATGAGGAGGATGAGGAAATGAAGAAGAGGCGAGAGAAGCAAAGGAGGAGAGACAGGATGCGGGACCGAGCAGCTGACAGGTGAGGAGTCAGTGAGGGTCGTTCGGAGGTGAGGAGCGGAGGCAGAACTCCCACTGAATGGAGCCGAACCTGGGCATTGTCCAAGCTGTTATAAGCTCGCCCATCCTCTGCAGGGGTGTATAGCTTGAACTGGCTCCAGGTGTACTAGCCAAGTTTGTAAGAGGACAAAGCTGGGAGAGTTAGGAGCGGCAAAAACAGAGGTTAAGTTAGGTTTCTGTTCTTGCTTGCAAAATTGATTTCTGTGGCTGACTTTTGCCTTTAGAACTGCACCCTTGCTAGTGGGTGGGTTTTGTGGCCCACATACACCTACCAAGGAAAGGAGCTTTCTTTCCCTTCAGCAAGCCAAAAGGGTATGCTGTCCCCACATTTGGCAATTGGTACCCTTAAAGGTGATCTTCATTTGAAAGGTGTTTTGGAGAGCGAGCGCACACACACCAATAGTGTTGGGAAAACAGAAACCAGGTTATTTTTTTCCTAAATGGTATAGAATTCAACAAAACTTGTTTTTCAGCCCGGTGTGGTGGCACATACCTGTAATCCCAGTACTCAGGAGGCTGAGGCAGGGGGATCATTGCAAGTTCAAATAGCCAGGGCAACAAGACCCTGTCTCAAAAAGACCAAAAAAAAAAAAGTACTTTCCTAGCATGCACAAGTCCCTAGGTTCAGCCCCCATCACCACTAAAGACTGAGCCAGGCACTGAGAGCCAGAAGTCTCAAGTTGAAAGTGGAGGGGGTCAAGTGCCACAGAGCCTGTACCTTTAACCCCGGCAGCACTAGAGTCTCCAAGGAAGGGGCATCCTGCTTCTGAGGCCCAGGTGCTGCAAGCTGCTGTTTCTTCATGTGCAGCCTGGTTGCGTTTAGTGAGACCTGAGAGCATACAACAAAGAAGTGCCATCTACCCTGTAGAACTTTGTATACTCTTTACAGAGTCTGTGAGAGAATCTACTTTGGGTTAGGTGTGCTTAGACCTATGAGGTCTTCAGGAATTTTTCCTTCACATGAAATGAGATTGCCAGAAGTTATCCCCAGGGTTGAGACAGACTCAACTGAGTGAGAAGCTAAGGAGCTGAATTTAGGGAGTCCACACCACAATTTCAAAAATCACTACCTTAGGGTATTATGTTAGGGGTCTTTGGGCCAGAGACAGAATGGCTGAGTTAGTGCATGAGTCATTCTCTTGAAATGCTTCCAGGGCTGTGTTTTATGTTTTGTTCTTCAGAAGCCTGGGTAACTGCTGCAGTGTGCCCCCTGCTAGATTATAGGCTTATGCTAGTTTAGAAGTCATTTACTGAGGCCAGATGTGGAGGCACATACCTGTGATCCCAGCCCAAGACTGGGACAGGTGGATTGCCTTGAGTTAGAGGCCAGCCTAAATTTCATTTTGAGACCTTGGCTAAATAAAAAAAGAATTAGAAACCATGCTTTTTCATTTCACCTGTACCCAGGGATAAATTTGTATCTCACCTCACTCATTTTCTTTCTATTTCCCTTTTCTAGGATTCAGTTTGCCTGTTCTGTGTGCAAGTTCCGTAGCTTTGAAGATGAAGAAATCCAGAAACACCTTCAGAGCAAATTTCACAAAGAGACACTGCGATTTATAAGCACCAAACTGCCCGACAAGACGGTGGAGTTCCTCCAGGTAAGAGATGTTTGGCCTTTGCCAGAGCATTTCCAGGTGACCCCTGACAGAGAAGGAAAGGAAAAGCTTCAATGTAGTTGAAGCTTTTCCCAGATTAAAACAGCTGTATAAGTCTCCAGGTCATAAAGGGTCAACCCAGAACTCTAGAAGTTCTGATCCTGTCACCACAGAGCTGATCCCATGCCATCTTACAGCCCTGTGAGTGATTGGGTAAAAATCACAGACACTATCCTCATTTCACTCTGCTGTCTTCCACCCTCAAGGAGTATATCATAAACAGGAATAAGAAGATTGAGAAGCGACGTCAGGAGTTGATGGAAAAGGAAAGCCCAAAACCAAAAGCAGACCCTTTCAAAGGTGAGTTGTGATCCCATGATGTAGGCTTTTCTGGATAATCACAAGGTGTTATAGTTGGGGATTTGCAAAGAAAACAGCACAGGGTACAACTTATAGGATTATCTTATAATATTCACCCCAAAAGTGTAAAAGTGTAGGAGATCTTTCCATACACTATATAGAGACCCAGATAGTCTAACTGAGGGCCTAGATCCCATGCTAATGTCCTGCACAAGTCCAGCTAAAGTCCATGACAATGTCTTGTGCAAGCCTGTTTGAAGGGTCTGTACTAGGAAGGCCCAAAGGTCCATGGTGGACACTCGAAAGTCTGTATGAGTAGAATGAAGGATCGGTGCCAGGATGGGATGAGGGTTTTGCACTGGAGCCAGGAAGCGATGCTCAAAGATCAGAGCTCCCCTGAAAGGAATTGCAGCCGTTCTCAGCCACAGCAAAGGTCCCAAGCTCCTCCAGTGAAGAGATAAAAGAGAACAGCTGAGTTCATATCGGGAAAACCAGTGTGACAAGCTTCTCTAGGAAAATCAGCAGTTCACCTCTTTCTCTTCAGTCTCCTTCTTTGTTGGCAGCAATGCTCAGGCAGGTCTGCCACACCCAGCACCATGCTGATTCCTTCTGCTGGGTGTTACAGGTTCGCCACCAGTTGTTAATCTCTACCATACAAGGCATTGGCAGAACCCTGGAAATTTTGTGAAGGTAGACATGGTGGTGCATGCCTATAATCTCTTTTACTTACAAAAGAAGGTCACAAGTTCAAGACAAGTCTGGGTGACTTAGGACTTGTCTCAAGGGCTGTGGATGTGCCTTAGTGATAGAATGTCTGCCTAGCATGCACGAGGCCCTGGGTGTACTATCCTCAGCTCAGGGTTCTGGAAATGTGAAGTCAAGTCCTATGGAAAAAGCACCAGATATGACCTATTGGAGAGCAGGCTCCAGAAGGAGTTTATCAGTGATGTCAAGGAGAGGACTGGAGAGATAAGAAAGGTTAACATGTAAAATTCTGAAGTATAGAGGCAGGCCTAACCCTTAGAGAGTGTTGGAAAGAGATTTGGGTGTGATGGTGATATGTGATCCTAGCGCTCTGGAGGCTGAGGCAGGATTCAAAGACAGTTTGAAATGGTTCAGTAGAATGCACAAGGACCTGAGTTCAATCCCTGGTTCCACAAAAAAAAAAAAAAAAAAAAAAAGACAGTCTGGGCTGCATAGTCAGTACAGCACCATCTGAAACGGTAGTGAGACCCTGTCTCAAAGAGCAGCAGCCAGACACAGTGGGTGCATGCCTATAATCCCAGCATGCACGAGGCTGAAGCAAGAGGATCTTTGTGAGACCAGCCAAGGCTATAACGAGCTCAGCTAGCCTGAAATGCATAGAGATCCTGCTTCAAAAACAGCAAAAAAAAGGATAGGAAGGGGGGAAAAAATGTTCCAGGGGCAAAATGTAGGTTTTATTGAAGAAAATGAGGGAGGATTACTCACTTGGGTTCTATTACAGGGATTGGCCAGGAGCACTTCTTCAAGAAGATTGAGGCTGCACACTGCCTGGCCTGTGACATGCTGATTCCTGCACAGCACCAGCTCCTCCAGCGGCACCTGCACTCCATGGACCACAACCACAACCGCAGGGTGTGTCCTCCCTGGGATGGGCGGTCCTGGGCTGCTAGGGGGTGGTGTAGATTGGAACATTCTGTGTCTCACTGCAAACACATCTGGAGGGCTTTCTTTGAGTCTGTTCCATTTGTTGTCCTTTCTTCCTTCCAAGCCTTTTTTTTCATACCAAGAGGAAAAGAATTCCTTAAAATCATCCAGTTTCATTAAAATGAGAGCCAGACTTGTTAATACACTCCTGTGGTCCCAGCTTCTTAGGAGTCAGAGACTAGGAATTCAAGACCAACTTAGAAGTAAGGATTTATCTTAGAGAAATGATTTGCTTAGAAGAAAAAATGTATTGCTTAGAAATAGCAAATACCATAGCTGAAATTATGTTGTGAGTATTCCCTATAAATCACCAGGTAAACTATAGGTGCTGAAAATTATGTAAGCTGAGTCTGGGGGCCTAGGTTTTTGGACTGGTTTAGTCTTCACTGGCTGAGGAGCTTGAGGTTGTTTAACCTAGAGACCGGTAAGGCAGGGATTTTAAATCAGATCATAGATACAGCTGGCCTTCATCCCTGAGTGCCTCATCATAGATTGAGCCAAGAGTAAATCAAAAGCAACTGGGGTGGGTATTTCATCTGTCATTTCCATAGGTTGCAGTAACGACTTACTTGTAGCATTTACATTGTATTAGGTTATAAGTCTTCCAAAGTATAGGAAGAATATGACACATAGTTGTCATCTTATCAGTTGGGAGGATGAGGCAGGAAGATCATGACTTCAGTAATAGCCTAGACTACAGAGAGACCCTAGCTCAGAAAAAGCAAGCAATCCAGCCATTTGATGTAAGGGCTTTTAGTGTCTGGATTTTCTGAGGGGGCCTGGGAGTCAGTCCCCAGCAGATAGTATGGAGTGATTATACTTCATGCAGGCCCTGGGATCTGTGTCTAGTGATAAACATAGCTACAAATGATAAGGAGTGGTTGTTTGGTCTTAGCAGCCCTCTCTTCTGACATCTATCTTTAGTTTTCCCAACAAATGTACAGGGACATCAACAGCTCATCACATATCTCAAGTACTAGATCAGCAAAAAAGCACTGTACAAGCAAAGGATTAATGTATGCACACACAAACTCAAATAGCCAGTTGGGTGTGGCAGTCATACTTACTGAATTATTACAAAAGCAATATAACTGAAAACCCTTGGTCATTTTCCCTAGTAAGTCCATAGTGTTTACCGTTTTTTGTTCTTGTTTGTTTTCATAACACAGTTCAAAGTTTGTTTCTACACATAGTATGTGGTTTTAGTGACTTATCTTTGGCATTTTTTCTGTCAAGCTTTTCTGTTTGGTTGTATCATCTACCTCCCAAAGGTTATTAGGTCCCTTCTCTTGTTCTTGGAGCCTAGCATTTCAAGCTTTGCCTCAATGAGGAATGATGGCTGCCCCTTGGGATAACCCAGTGAATTCTGCTTGCTTTTATTTTCTTACTGTTACTCTAAAAGCCCATGTTTGGTTCCCTCTGCAGTTGGCTGCTGAGCAGTTTAAGAAAACAAGTCTCCATGTGGCTAAGAGTGTTCTGAATAACAGACACATAGTGAAGATGCTGGAAAAATACCTCAAGGTTTGTGCTTGGGAATCTGAAGGATAGGATAAGCTCTTGAAATGGATGATGAGGATGGGATTAGATCCAGTGCAATGTGTAGCATTTCCTAGTGTCTTGAAAAATTGAGGGACACTGGAATGCATCAGTCAAGGATGTGTGCTAACAGGCAGTTTCTAAGACTGCTTGTCTGGGGATGTGTACTGCGTGATTAATAACTGTCAGTGGTCCAGCTCACCATGAGAAACCCTAATGTGTGGCTGTAATATACTATGAATGACAGAGAAATCTTTTTTTTTACTTACAATGATACTATGGTTTACTTCCAGGATAAGGAAAATCTTAGCATAGACTTTGATTTCTCAATGAGTCAGACTTAGTTTTGAATGTTCACACTGATGTTTAATAATTTTGACCTCAAGCAAGATACTGATCTTTGTTTTGAATCTGTCTGTATGCATTCATTTGGAATAATATTCCTGTTGGTAGTCATGGGCATCAGTGAACTAAAATACAAAATAATCTTTTCAGGACCAGGGAAATGGCTCAGTGGAATAAGCACTTCCCTGGCAAGTGCAAGGGCCTGAGTTCAATCTCCAGATCTACAAAATAATAATAATAATAATAATAATAATAATAATAATAATATTTTCAGGAACAGTATTTCAGTGGTAGAGAACTTGCCATCTCCAGCACCAAAAAGTCAGAGGGGTGGGAGTTGCAAAATAATTCTGGTTGGTGAAGCTTTTCTGAGATGGCTTTTTTGGATCTCTATGCTCTGAGAACCATGTGCTGTGGTTTGCCTCTTGTGGACTCCATTAGTCATAACATGAACCCCCAGCAACCTGAGCCTCCTCTTGTACTGATCTGTTTGCCCTTTGTCCAGGGTGAGGACCCTTTCACCAATGAAACCGTTGATCCAGAAATAGAAGGAGATGACAATTCAGGTGAGGATAAGGAAGAGACACCTGAGGAGGTGGCTGCAGCAGTCTTAGCAGAAGTGATTACAGCAGCTGTAAAGGCTGTTGATGGGAAAGAAGCTGCTGCTGGAGAGAGCAAAGAAGAGCTGGCCCAAGGGGAAGGCCCAGTGGACATGGAAGGGGCCAGCAATGACCTCTGCACTGAACAGCTGCTAGAAGAGCCAGTCTCTTGTGGAACAGCATCTGAGGAGAACCCTGAAGCCAAGGCTGGAAGTGAGGCTTCTGAGGCCAAAAGTGAGGCAGTAACACTGGCAGTGGGGGCAGAGAGCACCACAGTCAAAACTGCTCCTGTTCCAGATGCCATTGAAGCTGAAGTGGGACAAACTAATTCAGAGTCCAAAGATAAGCCCATGGAGTGATCCTTCTTCCCTGTTTCAAGGGATGTATTAGATAATGCATTGCTCGCTCTTTGGTTTGTAAGCAGTACTAGGGTGTGTTATTGGAATACACTGTAAACTAATTCTGGTGAAGAGACTCAGCCATCTCCCTTAGGAGCTTCTCTTGCAAAGTTGCATAGCTTCCCGCCTTGGCTTGGAGGTTGTAGAGGTTGCACATTCCCTTCAAGCAGCAGTGATTTCTTTAGACAGCAGATGAGAGTAATAAAATTTGGCTAATTAGCTCTTGATACTTGGCTTGGATGCTGCCTTTGTTTTTTTCCATTTAATTTTTCTTACTGGTTGGGAGCAATTTCAACATTAGGAATGTATCTTGCTTGAGCTATTTTGTTTTTTTAGGCCCTTAATTTTGGCCTCTGCTTTTTTTACCCCTTCAGTACCGGGGATTGGACCCAGGGCCTTCACACTGATCTACATTCCCAATTCTTTTTTATTTTGAGAAGGGTCTGGTTAAGTTACCCAGGCCAAGCCTAAGTTTCAGGCTTTGGCTTTTTTTTTTGGTTTTTGGCCTCTGCGTTTGTAGTGTGCACATTGCTGTGTGTGAACCTCACTGGGCATGATAGGTAGGTTCTTGCTGCTGTGGGATATTGGCCATGCAACAGCAGTGAAAGCCGGGCATGGTAGCACAGGCCTGTAATCCCAGCACTTGGGAGGCTGAGGCAGGAGGATTGTTGTGAGTTCGAGACCAGCCTGAGCTACAAAGTGAGCTTAAGGCCAGCCTGAACTGCATAGTGAGACCCTGTCTCAAAAAGACAGAAAAAAAAAAAAAAAAACAGCAGTGAACTCTAAGGTCTGATGCACTGTGCACCAGTGACAGCGCCTGCTTGACCCAGTCTTCATTCCTTGATGAATCTTTTTTGTTGTTCTGGGGATTGAACCCAGAGAACACTGAGCTACATCAGTCTTTCTACACCTGCTACTGAGGATTGAGCCCAGAGACTTCTACTGAGCTACATCTCCAGCTCTCATCATTTTGTATTTTGAGATAAGAGTTGCACTAAGTTGCTAAATTGCCAGGCTGGGCTTGAGGGTCAGATCCTTCTGCCTTGTGCTCTGGAGTAGCTGGAATTAAAAGCATGTGTGGTTGTAGCCAGCACTTAACTCACTTGTGTCCCACCACATTACTTGAGGGTTTTTTTTTTTCTTTAATTTGAGTTAATGTTGTTTAAAAACAAGACCATATGTCACTCCCATGGATGAAAAAACTCAATTTGCATACCTAGAAACCATCTGTAATTAAAATTGTTTTAGATACTTCTAGAAAAGGAGGCTGGTGTGTTTTGAAAATAGCACACCCAGTTACACCATCATAATCAGAAGAACTGGATGATCTTCCCTTTGAAATGAGACTGCTGGGTCTGTTTTCCTTATAAAACCTCTTCTCATGTATTGGGAAATGTTAGCCAGTGGGAAATGACTAGGAAAGATGCAGTGGAATATTTGAGCATCCACTGTACCAGGTGCTAGTTGGTCATAAATACCCTAAGGTAAGGGCAGTGTTGTCAAGGAACCTTGTTGGAGATGCAAGATGAATATGTACAGAAAAGTTAACGTTAGAGCTAAACACTGAAATAAATGGCTTGAAAAGCAATAAAATGTCTATGGATAATTTCTGCTCATCTTTCCTTATCTTAGCCTATGAGGGAATACATACCTAGAAGCTAGCACCTGGGTGGCTGAAGCAGGAGGATCATAAATTCAAGGCCAGCCTGAACTACATGTAGTGAGATAATCTCACAAAAAAATGGGGCCCATTCACAGGTTCCACTTGCCCTTTGAAGGATTGTTTTTTGTTTTGTTTTGTTTTGGCAGAACCGGGGATTGAACTCAGGCCCTTATGCTTGCCAGGAAGTGCTTATTCCACTGAGCCATCTCCCAAACCCCTGAAGTGTCATCTATATTATTTTGTGTTGGGGACTGAAACCAGGACCTGGGTGCATGATTCAAGTTGAGTGACTTAGACTGCCTTAAAAGGGGCTGAGAAGGCCGGTGAGATAGCTTGGCAGACACCTGTAATCCTATCACTGGAAATAGCTGCGTGGTGAGGCCCCATACCAAATACATAAAAAGGGGACTGGGGAGATAGTTCAGTAGAAGCACCTGCCTGGCAAGCGCAAGAGCCTGAGTTCAATCCCCGGTTCCGCAAAAAAAAACAAAATAAAAATAGAAATTTTAAGAAAAGGGCTGGGGATGTAGCTCAGTACAAGAGCCCTGGGTTCAAACCACTGCCTTTGAGAAGAAAAAATATTCCTGGGCCTGTCATTTAGTTGATTTCAATTTCAATGAGTTTTTTTTTCTTCCCATTCCTGTGAAACTACATGAATTATTTTATTCTTGTATTTGGAGTTAACAGATCTTGATTCCTCAACATAGGTAAATCATTACCTGGGTTGCAAAAATGTTGCAGGACATGGTGATGCATGTCTTATCCCAGCACTAGGAGGCTCAGGCAGGAGGGTTACTGGGAGTTCAAGGCCAGCCTGGAATACCTAGACCCTGCCTCAAGAAATAAAGTGTCAGGGACTGGGGAGACAGCTCAGTGGAATAAGTTTCCCTGGCAAGCGCAAGGGCCTGAATTCAATCCCCAGTTCCACAAAAAAATAAATGTCGGGGCCGGGGAGATGGCTCAGTGAAATAAATGCTTTGCTGGCAAGCTCAAGGGCCTGAGTTCAATCCCTGGTTCTGCCAAAAAAATAAAATGTCAGGTAAGTGCTCTCAAGGAATGTGTGTTGGAATGTGTGTCTGGCTATGGGGCCAGGTGTGGGTGAGGGGTTGGGGTGGACACGGCCTTCTGGGCTGAGTTGAGGGTCTTTCCCAATCAAAATGTGCCCTACTTTTTGTCCACTTGGAAGAGGGGAGGCGTGCCTAGGTCAGCTGCCCTAGCCCCGCCCATGCTCCCTTCAGGCACCACAAAAGCAGGAAAGGAGCAAGATGGCTCAAGTGCCTGCTTGGCAAGTGCAGGGTCCTGAGTTCAATACCCAATACTGGCCGGGCGTGGTGGCGCAGGCCAGGCGTGGTGGCACATGCCTGTAATCCCAGCACTCGGGAGGCTGAGTGAGGCAGGAGGATTGTTGTGAGTTCGAGACCAGCCTGAGGTACAAAGTGAGCTTAAGGCCAGCCTGAGCTGCATAGTGAGACCCTGTCTCAAAAAGACAAAAAAAAAAAACCCAATACCACAAAAAAGACAAAGGAGGAGTGATTTGTTGGTGTTGTTTTTTTTTTTTTTTTTTGCAGAACTAGAGTTTGAACTCAGGTCCTCACACTTGCCAGGCAAGTGCTTATTCTGCTCAGCTATCTTCCCGGAGGGATGGTTTCGAATTGATTTAACTGAAAGAAAAGATAACTGAAGATTCCACAATACAGCCATTAAAAAGTTAATGGCATCTTGGCCGGGTATGGTGGCACATGCCTGTAATCCCAGCACTTGGGAGGCTGAGGCAGGAGGATTGTTGTGAGTTCGAGACCAGCCTGAGCTACAAAGTGAGCTTAAGGCCAGCCTGAACTGCATAGTGAGACCCTGTCTCAAAAAGACAAAAAAAAAAAAAAAAAGTTAATGGCCCACCTGGATGTGGTGGTACAAGCCTATACTGCCAGCAGCCTGGGAAGGAAGCCTAAGGCAGGAAGGTTGTACAGTCTAGGCAATTTAGAAAGCAAGACACTTGTCTCAAGCTTGTACAAAGGCTGGGGAAGAGGAGGGCTGGAGATACAGGTCAGTGCAAGGGCCCGGCTTCCATCTCTAGTACTGTGATAAATACTGAGCAGCTTTATCTTATGTAACGTCTGTGAGGTTATTTTTCTGCAATACTTACTGAGTGTCTGTATAATAAATCAGAATTCAGTTTGAAAGTTGGGTGGTGATATATGCCTGGAACCCCTGAACTTGGGAGACTGAGCTGAGACTTTTTTTTTTGGCAGAACTGGGGATCAAACTCAGGCACTTGGAAGAGTGAGGCAGGTGGGAGGCCAGCGTGAATCACATTTATCAAGATAGCATTGGGTGTCTGCAAAGACAAAAGCCACCTTCATAGGGTTGAACACCAGGTATGATTGAAGTAGTGGTTCATGGGGCTGGTGGTATAGTCAGGAGCCAAGCACACACTTGTATGTGCTAGGTGTTAGGTCCAATTTTTAGCACTGGGGCTAAAAAAAAACAAACAAACAAACAAAAAAAAAAAAAAACTAGTTTTCCCTTTTTGTCCCTTTTGAACTAGAATTTCTATTACCAAAAATGAAACATTCTAAAGTGAACAATTAAGGCCAGCTTGGTGGTACATGCCTGTACTTGCAGCACTTCCAGTGTTTAGGCAGCTGAGAATAGAACTATTCTAGACAGGGTCGGGCCTTTGAAGGAGCCAGAGCAAGGAGTGGGATACTGGCTCCTGTGGGCCAGATCTCAAAACACAAGATGAAACAAATGCATCTACCTACCTCCCTAGGGTTGGACGACAGGAATTGACATTTTATTTTTTGGTGGAACTGGGGATTGAACTCAGGCCCTTGCTCTTGCCAGGGAAGCGCTTATTCCACTGAGCCATCTCCCCGGCCCCACTTTTTCTTTTTTAACTTATTTTTTGTGTGGAACCAGGGATTGAACTCAGGCCCTTGTTCTTGCCAGGGGAGCATTTGTTCTACTGACCCATATCTCCAGCCACCATTAGTTTTTTTTTTTTACTTAAATTTTGAGACTGAATCTTTCAAAGGTGCCCAGGCTGATCTCAACCTTGTGATCCTCCCTCAGACTCTCAGGAGATTTCAGGCATGGACCACTGCACCCAGCTTCCAATTTTAAATTGGATTTATTTTTTATTTTATTTTTTATTTATTTTTTATTTTTGCAGAACCAGGGATTGAACTCAAGTCCTTACACTTGCCAAAGAAGCTTTTATTATTATTATTATTTTTTTTTTTTTTTTTTTTTTTTTTTTTTTTTTTTTTTTTTTTTTTTTTTTTTTTT